>CAOKZL010003253.1:0-112606 GCA_948472985.1 Iguana delicatissima | reverse complement strand
CGGGACTGTCCCTGCCAAGTCAGGAGAATTGGTGGGTCTAGTAACTGGAGATGCCCCCCGCCCGCCCTTATTGGTGTGCCAACTTCTGAGGCCTTTGTGGGAAGGGTCAGCAAAAAGCCAAGAACCCAGGAGGGAGAGGAGAAAAGGAGAGAGGCTGGACTGACACCACACCGTGAGCAAAGCATAACTGGAATGACTCTGTTTTATGTATATCTATATACCCAAATGTGTGTGTGTGTGTGTGTGTGTGTATACACACACACACACACACGTACATATATACATACATACATATACAAACACGTGTATAAAAGGATAAGGCACAGTTATATGCAACAGACTATCTGCCTGATGTAAACCTTGAGACCCCTGTGGGCAATGAGCCAAGGTAAAATGGGCCCCCGCCCCAGGTGGGTGGGTTTCCCCTGGGGCGAGACCCCTCCAAGGAGACCAGCTTCGGGGCTACCAGTTATGGGCCAGGAGGGAGGAGCGGGGTCAACTGGTCAACTCTGCTGGCCGCCTCCTTCCTTTGCCCATAATCCCAGCTGCTGGCCACCAAACCACCAAAGTTTTGTGATGGACAAGAGAAAGCAGCCAGCAGGGGAAATGGCAGGCTTGGCCGTCCGTCCAAAGTCTTTGGAACATCGGTTATTCCAGGGCTGACAGTGGCCCTCCAGCACCTAAAGCAGTGAGCGGGCAAAGAGGTGGCCAACACGGCTGCCTGGGTGGGATGCCAACCAGGGTGAGGGGAGATGAGATGAAGTTCTTCTTCCCAAGGAAGGAAAACCCACAGGGGAAGAGAATTTGGAGAACACACCAGCTGGCAAAAATCACCTTCTCCTTTTAAGTTGGGTGAGCAGGAGGAAAGGTAGTAGCTCCCAATGGGACCACCAGGTGGGGAGGAAAAGGTCTCTATCCCCACAAGTGGGAGGGGGCAGAGAATGGAGAGCATAGAATGTGGACTCCTTGTTGTGGAGCAAAGTGTGATGCTAGGGGGCCAAGGTTTTTTGCAGCCTCTTTCCTTCATGCTAGGCACTCAGAGGTGGGAGAGGTAGAAAGGACCCAGTGCCCCCCCCATGAGCACGATGTGCCTCCTGGGCTGGCCCTCCTTTCCTCCAAGCATCGGGGGTCTCACAACGCAGGCCAGTGAAACCTTCAAACATCCACATGACTCATCTCTCCCCCAGGCTCAGGGAACCCTCAGTGCTTCTCTCTTCCCAGCCCACAGCAATGCCTCCCGTGGTACCTCTATGAATAGCAAGGTTCCATGGCTGTGCAGGAATTGCACTGGGCTGGAGTTGTTTTGGATCTGAACCAACATGGGTGTCAGTGTCCTGCGCAACAGCAGCACGGCCCTTGTGCAGCCCTGAGTAGGAGACCCTCCCTGGCACAACCTCCCCGGAAGCACGACCCATGCATAACAACAGGCACATTGGTACAGGTTGAGCCAGAGAATCAAGAGGGGCTGCAAGGCTTTCCACACTCGCTGGACCTTTACACACTGGGGAACGAAAGGTCTCTGGCTGCCAAGAAGGAGGTGGCATCACGCGTGGGCACAGCCTCATTTTTCTGCAGGATGTGCCCTCCACAGACACACAAAAGGTCAAGGAAGCATGGCATCAGCAGTCAGCAGAAGAGCAGGTACAGCTCTTGCTTCGGCTGCCCACCCTGCAGGAGTTGAACTGGATGCTGGTCCTTCAGTGAGCTGGCAGGTAAAAGGGAGAGATAGTTCTCTGTTCCCTGAGCACTTGGAGAATGCTCTGCCACTTTCCTCCCTGTGGATACCATTGGGTGCCATCCAGTATTTGTCTCTCCCTTTCCTGAGGTGAGTTAGAACAGCTTTGGTCCTTTTCTACAGGGTGGCCACACTGCTGCTTGCTTTCAAGTAAACCCAGCCCCTTCCCTTGCTCTTCCCCCTTCCCTTAAAATGTAAACCCAGTTGCCCCAGAGCTGGTGCCAAGGCAGTCCCGGCTAACGTTAGAGAGGCTGGTGAGTGGGTACCGTCACCCCCAAATCCCTTGGGGATAGACACAAATGGCAGGGGTGGGGAGAGGAATGTTCAAAAGCTGCCCACCCAGCCTGGATCAATAGTAGTGGACCCTGCTGAGCGTGCCTGTGCCCAGGAGGTCCGGCTGCCCGTTCCGCCAGATCTCCCGCAGGATCCGTTCCCGCTCCTCCAGCCGCTGGGCCCGCTCCAGCTCTTCCGCGGAGGCAAAGACGTTGACGGTGAGGGTCCCTTCGGGCCCCCCGTGGGGCTCTGAGGGCAGCTCCGTCAGGGCCAGTGCAGCTTCAGGAGCGGCGGAGTCGGCAGCGTCCTCTTCCTCCTCTTCCTCGTCCTCCTCCTCTTCCTCCTCCTCCTCCTCGCTCAAGTCCCGCAGCCTTTTCCGTGGCCTGGGAGGGATGGTCCGAGGCTGCCAGGAGATGTGGATGACCAGCAGGCAAAGGGTCAGGACCAGGCCGAAGCAGACACCCAGGACAAAGTAGAGGCCAAAGCTCTCAGGGTGGTCTAGGCGAGACGGAGAGGGAGAGGGAGCAGGGTCAGAAATGGTGGTCAAGGCCAAGAGAGAGACTCTGGAGGGCCGGATCATGGCAGAGGGAGAGGACAGGCAATGGCACCCTCCGAAAGGGGTGGAATCTCCTCCTTTGGAGGCTCTTAAACAGAGGTTGGGTGGGCATCTTTTGGGAACGCTTTGATCTCGTGTTCCTGCACGGCAGAAGGGGATTGGCCTCAATGGCCCTGGCAGCTCCTTCCAGCTCTGAGACTCTCCAGTTAGAGCAGAAGTCCCATGGGTGCTGAAGGTCATTGCGGGAGTGGCCAAACGTGGAGGGCCTGGCTCACTTGTCTGCCTTGCAGGCCTGCTGGTTGCCACACGGGCTGCTAAGGCTTGCTGTGCCTCCCCAAAAGCAAACCACAAAACTGGAAGTGGCCAGGAGTTAAGTTTGGGTTTTAAAGAAACTGAGATTATATCTAGTGCAAGGGGAACTGGTAATCTATTTAAAAGGCTAAACGACATTCTGGAGGACTTCCGGGAGAGTTTGTTGCTGCATCCAAGTCATGTCCGACTCATGGCAACTCTAAGGGAAACTTAGCATGGGGTTTTCTTGGAAAGATTTCTTCAGAGGAGGGTTGCCTCTGTCTTCCTCTGAAGCTGAGAGAGTGTGACCTGCCCAGGGCACTCAGTGGGTTTCCCTGGCAAAGTGGGCTTCAATCTCTGGTCTCCATAGTCTTAGACCACTGCTCAAACCACCAAGCCAGGCTGGCCCCAGGAGAAACATTCACTCTTTTTAGGGGGGTCCGGGGTGGTTCCAAACACATTGAGGGGATGGGGGCTCCAGGCAACGAAGCAAATTAACTGCCTGCCCCTCAAAGACTGCCTGGCGTCCCCTCGCCCAACTCTGGAAAAACACAGAGATTCCATCCATTGCGGAAGGCAAGTCGACGCTGGCCAGCTGTTAAAATGCTTAAAACTGAGACAGATATTTTGGCAAGGGGAAGGTAGAGGGAACATACAGAAAATATGGGGAAGGTTTGTCCAAGGTTTAAAGCACTGGTGGTGGAAGGGTGGGTTTTAAAGTTGAAGATCTCACCTAAGTTGCAAAACTGACATGGATTTTGAAAGATAGACCAATTGAAGACTTTTTTTTTTTTGAAAGACTAGAAACCATTTATGGATTTTTGAACAATAAAAAATCTTACCATGTAGTAACCTGTGGTTATGATTATTAGTGACTCTAGTAAGCTCAATGTATATAGATATGTAATGGTAGAACAGAGCCATTTCCACACTACACTGTTGTAGTGCTATTATTCCGCTTTCAACATCCTATGGAATGCTGGGGTTTGCAGTTTAGGGAAACCCCAGCATTGCATGGGATTGTGGACCGTGGAGATGGCCTAAGGCCTGGGATATTGATCTGTATTTTCTTCTCATTACAGTTTGTATGGTGGCAGTCAGAGTTCTTTCGTGTTTTAGCTAGTATAGGAAGGCTTTATTGTAATATCTTTTGGTAAAAGATTTTGTTATTTTGTCTTAGTTTTAGTTTAGTTTATTTCTACTTTTAGTCAATACATGTATGTTGCTTATGTATAGTTTGTTTCCTTTTCTTTTGTTCACTTTTTTGCCCAATGTAATGGTGAGTTAGTGATCAGTCCGTTTGTATTTCTGAACCAAAATTGATGAATATTAAATAATTATTAAATAATAAATAAATAATAAAAAGAGTATGGAGTGGTTTTTCTTCCACTTGTAGGAAGGGACCCATGGTCTTTGGCTGGGTTGAGGTGCTGGAATACAGATTAAAGCAAGGTGCCAGAATGGAGTTTAGAGAGGTATTTCTTGCTTTCTCTGGTGATGCCTTAAGGTGCCAGATTGTGCAGTGTTCCCTTTTGCTGAAGGATCATAGAATCACAGAGTTGGAAGAGACCACAGCGATCATTGAGTCCAACCCCCTTCTGGCATGCAGCAAGACACACTCAAAGCACCCCCAGCAAATGGCCATCCAGCCTCTGTTGAAAAACCTCCAGGGAAGGAGGAGATTCCACCACAATCCATTGAGACAGTAGCAGATTCCACTGCCAAATGGCTCCTACCGCCAGGAAGTTCATCCTGATTTTTAGATGGAATCTTTTTTTCTGCAGTTTGAATCCATTGCTCCTTGTCCTAGTTTCTGGAGCAGCAGAAAACAAGCTTGCTCCATCTCCCACATGACATCCCTTCAAATATTTAAACAGGGCTCTTCACCTTCTCTTCTGCAGACTAAACATCCCCAGGCCCCTAAGCCTCTCCTCATAGGACCTCATGCTTTCCAGACCCTCCAACGTTTTGGTCACCCTCCTCTGGACACCATCCAGCTTTTCAATATCCCTCCTGAACTGGGGTTCTCAGAACTGGACGTGGTATTCCAGGTGAAGTCTGACCCAAGCAGAGTGGAGTGGTATCAAGGATCGTGCCCTTCCGCCGGGTTCTCACCAACCCACCTCGGATGTGTGCGTAGGCTGCGATGCTGTTGCTCAGAAGTTCCATCTCCTGCTGCTGCACCTCCATCGTGGCTCCTCTGAAGACACCCGGGAAAGGGAAGAGTCAAGAGAGCCATCAGCATCATCCTCATCATCCTCATCACCACAGGAAAGATCCGCTTGCACTCAACAACTTCCCTGGAGGCCGGGCTGGGCAGGCACCACTAGTCAGCATCTCCTAGCCGTTTCCACACTAGACTGTTATAGCACTATTATTCCACTTTCAACATCCTATGGAATCCTGGGGTTTGCAGTTTTGGGAGGGGCCGGCTGGCCCTTCTCGAAACTGCAAACCCCAGGATTTCATAGGATGTTGAAAGTGGAATAATAGCTCTATAACAGTCTAGTGCAGAAATGGAGATAAACTCCTGGGAAATCCCCAAAGGTTTCCAACTCCCAATAATTTTCTGGTGAGAATTTTTTTTAAAAAAATCCATCCCTTTCTTCTTTCCCTCCCAAAATTACACTGCTGAAAAAAGAACATTCAGGGAAGTGGAGTTCTGAACTATTTAAAAATTGGATTTTTAAGATTTAAATATAAAGAAAGGGGGGAAAATAGCGGGGGGGGAGAATAGACAACAAAGGAAAAACAAGAAAGAAGAAGAAAGGAGAAGAAAGGAGAAATGTCACAAATGTGATTGGAAGGAAAGGATCTTTTTTGGCCCCAAAATACACCCCAGGGGCCTTGGAAGGCCATTTGCCATGCTTTCAGCCATTTCAGGCCCAGAAGAAGTCTCACTTTTAAACAGGAAATGAACCGGAGCCTCTGCAGGTCGCGTCCTGCCCCTCAAAAGCCCTCTCCCAAGCGAGCCTTAAATGGTCGGACTCCCCCAGCCTGGAAAACAGTGAATTTGCCTCCATTTTCCTATAAGGGGCTGGAGGTCTTGTTTGGACCAGCAGGGTTTATTTGGATGTTAAGCACTCTGTGTGTATTTGGGCGGAAGGGGTCTTTTCAAGGGGCAGATACAGTCACTCCTTTTTTTTCCTGCGAGAAAAGGAGTGGTCCAAGGGCCACAAGCTGCAAAAGGCAGCCTCAGAGCTGCCTGACCTTTCTGGAGCTGCCTCCACCCTTGATTTAAAGAGTGACGGTGGTGTGGGGTGTGTGTGACAAATAAACACAAATCCAACTCTGTTTTTGTACTGACAGCTGAAAAGTCCCCCCTCCCCTCCCCAAAACTGGGCGAAAAGCAGTCATTTGGGGGCAGCTTGGGAATCAGCACTGGAGCCCTTAAATGCCTCCGCCCTTGGCAACCTACAAAGGTAGAGCTGCCTGGCTGTTCTCAGTCCTGGCTCCCACCCCTCCCTGGGCCGGTCATGGGACTCCCGAAGAGGATGGAGAACTGAGCCAGAACGCCCTGTGACAGTCAGGCCCCACAGCTGCCCTCTCTGCGTGGAGGACCCCCCCCCAAAACACACTCATGCACCCGGCGCTGAATCCGAGAAAAGCGCCTGCCGACTTTCCTTTCTCTGCGACAGTTTCCCGATCAATCCCTCCTGGTATGTTTGGTCTCCTCCACAGCCCTGCCTAACACAGCTGAACAAGGGAGGGTGAGGGCGCCACTTTGGAAAGTCTGTGCATATAAATGTTTTTCCCATTCATTAGAAGTGGTGGTCTTGATCTGAAGGGCATGCTCTGAGCCACTGTGGCCGATGCTGCATTCGCTACATACGAGTTGAGCTTCCCTTGTCTGAAAAGCCAAAATCCAAACATCTCCAAAAACCAGCCTTTTTGGCTGCTGGCTGCCCACTTCCACCTCTGAGGCGGGGGGTGCGGTGCTCCCGCTCGTTCATCCCTGATATCCTCAGGATCTCTCTCTCTCTTTGCCACCAGCTGCCCACTCCTGCCTTCGAGGCGGCAGCTGCGGTGAGTGAGAAGCAGGCGGCTCGCAGCAAAAAGAAAGAAAAACTGAGGATCTGTGAAATGGTCGGAGTCACGAATTTGCACCAAGCATTATGTTTGGATCCCTGCCATTTCACAGAACCTCTGTCTCTCTCCAGCCTTGCGTTTCATACACAGCACAAGTAGCAAACAAAAAATATATAGGGCTATTCCCAAAGGATACTGTATTCCAAAATCTGAAAAAAATCTGAAAGGCGGAACACTTTTGGTTCCAAGCATTTTGGATAAGGGAGACTTGGCCTGTATCTCCAAGCTGATTGACTTCTGGCAATGTGTCCAGAGCAAGACTGATTCAGAGTGGGTTTGCCACTGCTGTCCTCTGAGGCTGAGAGAGTGTGACCTGCCCAAGAACAACACCGATTGGGTTCCCTGGGTAGCCCTGGTCATCCTGAGAGCCAGCACAACCCTCACAGCACTGCCCTACCTTGGTTTCCTGATGCTGCCTATATGCTGCTCCACTGCATTGGCAAGGCTGCCATCTCCAACACCACTGGGGACGATCCTCGGTCCCAGGTTTCTGGCCAAAATCTCAGGGCTTGGAA
The DNA here is from genome assembly GCA_948472985.1 of Iguana delicatissima. NCBI lineage: Eukaryota > Metazoa > Chordata > Lepidosauria > Squamata > Iguanidae > Iguana > Iguana delicatissima. The sequence goes on along the minus strand of CAOKZL010003253.1, from coordinate 105,147 downwards.
CTTGGCAGCCCTGATTTGAAGCCATCTTTTGCCACCCAGTCTGGGGCCCCAGAGTTCAGGCTTTGGCTCTATATGCACCGTGGATGGAGCTGAATGTTGGCTTTTCTGCTCTGCCGGCTTGCCTCTTCCTGTTACAGGTCAGGGAAAAATTTGTCCCGAGTGGCGGAAAGACGTTTTGCTGCTTTTACAGCAGACGCTTCCTTTTCCTCAGCCCCACCCAGAGCCGGCTCCACAGCCCACTCACCCGTCTTCCAGGGCACGGCTATTTATGGCAGAGTCCACGGAGGATGCCGTGGGACCCAGGAGAATTGAGGCTGCGAGTGGGGTCAGAGACCAGGCAGGGCTGGAGGAGGAGAGACAAAGCCAGGCAGGCAGGAGAAACACCCAGTGTTCTCTGGTTTTGGAAGCTAAGCAGGCCTGCGCCTGGTTCATCCTAGCATGGAAGCAAACCAGGAGGGAATACTTCGGATCTCCAGGAAGGGCTGGGAACAGATCCTGTCTGAAGTCCAGGTGAAGTCTCTGAGTGCTCTGATGATGCTGTTTGTCTGACAAGCCCAGTGCCTCCATAGAATTGTTTCAGTGGCATTCTCTGGGGCTATATAAATCTACAGTGGACCCTTGGTATCTACTAGGGTTTGGTTCCAAGACCCCCTGCGGATGCTGAAACTTGTGGATGCTCAAGTCCCATAATGGGAAGTGGCATCCCTTATATAAAATGGCAAAATCAAAGTTTGCTTTTTGGATGATGATAGTGATGAGTGTTTTGAAGTTGTGGCTGGTTGAATCTGTGGCTGCAGAATCGGCAGATATGGAGGGCTGGCTGTGAATGCACTGGCAGCAGAAGAACAAGAATCTGACACAAGGGTTGGAAGAAGAGCCAACATCAAGGAGAAGGAGAGTGACTTTACACTCAGGGGCAGGGATCCTGGCAGGCCTTAAATCAACTTATGGTGACCCTAGAAATTTTATAGGGTCTTCTTAGGCAAGGAAATGGCCACTGCATGAAGAAGATGGCAAAACGCCAGCAAGGGGCAGAGAAAAGGTGGAACCCCTCAACACCTTCTTTGCCTTGGTCTCCTCTAAAAAGAAAAACAGTCCCTACCTGTAGAAAATGGAGTAGATGATGGGGTAGGGGAAATGCAGCACAAGAATACAGCAAATGAAGCACAAGAGTACCTGGCTATGTTAAATGACTTCAAGTCCCCAGGGCCAGATATCTAAGGGTATTAAAAGAACTGGCAGAAGTAATCTCAGAACCCTGGCAATAATTCCAGGAGAATGGGAGACGGACCAGCAGACTGGAGGAGGGCAAATGTTGTCCCCATCTTCAAAAATGGAAAGAAAGAGGACCCGAACAATTACCATCCAGTCAACCTGACTTCAATACCGGGAAAAATTCTAGAGCAGAGCATTAAACAGACAGTCTCTAGGTATTTAGAAAGGAATGCCGTGATTGCTAAAAGTCAACATGGGTTTCTCAAAAACAAGTCATGCCAGACAAATCTTATCTCTTTTTCTTTTGCTAGAGTTACAAACTGGGTAGATGAAGGGAATGCTGCAGATATAGCAATTTCATGGTGCTTTTAACACTCCCTGATTTATCTGAGCCTAGTTTCTGTGGGTTACAACCCATGAAATTCTTGCTTTGCATTGATGGAGTGCAGCAAGGTTGCCAACTGTCCTTTATTATAGGGGATGTCCCCTGTTTGAAGACTGGAAAGCTCTTCCCTTTATATAAACTCAAAAAATCCTGTGTTTTGGGGTCTGTACCCTTCACACGCACCAAAATTGTGCCTCATGTAATTTATGAACATGCTAATTTTATAGAGGAATCCATGTTTAAGTTAAATGAAATGAATACTTCCATTTTGCATTAGCAGCTTCCTGATGCTCAAACCATGCCGCTCATGAATTTTGAGAGTTCAGTATATGCACCATGACACAGTTCTGACAAACTCAAAAATACAGAGGAGGCAGATAGGATAAAGTCTGTGTTTTAAATATTGAAAAATAGATATGAAATTCATAGCCCATTTTTATACAAAGACCAGTTAGGAGGAAGTCGATGTACGTGGAATGTAATGAGTTCTGAATGAATGTTACGTATTGACGTTTTGTCTTTTCAACAAACAAAAAATAAAAATAAAAAAATTAAATAAAAATAGGGAAGTGGTATTTTGAGAATGAAGCATCTTTTGGCAAGCAAGTGAGCATTACATGCAACCTCACTCATGAGGATGTGAGACTTGGATACATCCGGTGGGCCCTCTGCAACCTCCTCCCCCATGTTCTGTTTTTAATGTTGGGAAAAAAAGAAAGAAAGAAACAAGAGAGAGAGAAAAAACTCTTCAGGAATGTTTCTATAATCAAAAGCAAATTCTCCCAGCCCCCAGGACTTCCTGGAGAATTCTGCAAGATAAGGGCGAGGGGGGGGTGGAGGGAATGTATAAGATATGGCAGGAGAGGGCAGAAAAAGGGAGCAAGTTCAGGGGAGTGCAAGAAATGCCGTGTCTGTCTGTCTGTGCTTATTGTTCATGCTTTCAAGTCCCATGTTGACTTGTGGCAGCCCCATAAACTTTTTCATAGGGTTTTCTCAGGCAAGGAATGCTCAGAGGTGGTTTTGCGAGTCCTTTCCTCTGAAATAGCGCCTCTGGCATCTGGTATTCATTGGTGGTCTCTCATCCAAATACTAACTAGGCCTGACCCAACTTAGGCCACTTCCACCCTACACTGTTCCAGTGCTATTATTCCACCTTCAACCTCCTGTGGAATTCTGGGGTTTGCAGTTTCCTCAGGAGGCCAAAGAGCTCTCTGGATGAGAATTCTAAAGGCCCCTCCCTAAACTGCAAACCCCAGGATTCCATAGGAGGTTGAAAATGGAATAATAACACTATAAGTGTGTAGTGCAGAAAGGCTCTTAGCTTCCAAGATCAAATGAGATCTGGTGCCTTTGGAGTACTTAGGTCCCCAAACGTAGCACCAAATAACAGGGCAATTCTAGGCTTTCCACTGCCCCCACCCCACCGCTTCCCACTGAAAAACAGCCTCCTCCTTGAGTATAGGGCATAGCCTGAAACCTCTTTGCTGGTCTGGACCCTTGGGATGGAAGGTGCAGAGTACAGAGACTCCTGTCGGCCTGACCAAATTGTCCAGTGCTGGCCTGGGGCTTTGGCTGACCGTTGGCTGCTGGCCGGTTGTGGCAGGGAGACCAGGAGGCTGGAATGTGTGCGTGGGGAAAGGCAAGCAGGCAAGTGGGGCGGAGGGCGAGAGGAAATAACAGCAGAAGCCAGACGCATTAACTGCCCCAGGTTTCAGTTGCAACATTGTTTTTGGCGGCATAATGACCATGAGTATGTTACCCAAAAGACTCGAGTAAGCAAAAGCATGGGCAGAGTGCATTGCTGTACTCCACTCAGGAAACACTGTCTCTGTTAGATACATTTGGAAGGCATAATCCCACAAGAAATGAAGACAAGGAAAAGCGACATACTTTTAGGGTGGTCCAGACTGCAATATCCACCCTCCCAAAAGCTGGGGATCATGGGGCCCCCACAGGCTGCGTGTAACCCCCAGGCTCCCACCTCGTCGCCCTCCCAGTTTCCTCCAGATCTTTCATTACACTGCCTTTTAGGCAGCTCTCCTCTGGAGCTTGTCAAGTTAATTGGAGCAGATGAAAAGGATTTTTTTAAAAAAGAAAAAGAGTGCAACATCATCAAAACCAAAAGACAAAGTCCGGTTGTAGGGCTGGAAAGATTTGGAGAAACGGGAGAGAGAGAGGGAGAGAAAATACATTTTGTGTCTTCATGACATCTTGCTTTGGACGAAAAGCTAACATTAACAAGGACTGGAGAAACCATCTTAAAAATGGAATTTTCTACCCAGTTTCGAAAGACTGAAGACCTCAAAAGCCTGCTCCTAATTTTGGCTGGCCTAATAAAAAGTATCACCAGAATATGGATTTGGGAATTTTTCTAAGGATAAACACAACCACTCCTTTTAATGACTTGGAAAAATCTAGCTTTAGATCTGGCCTTCATCCAGCTCAAGACAATATCATTAAACTCAGCACTGGAAGCACCACCCACCCACCTGCCTCTGGGCATGTACAGAGTGCTGAGCCGCCGCACCCAGATCCACTCTTTTGGAGACCAGAGAGGCAGGACCCCCCAACCTGTGGGGAGGTCAAGAGGAAGCGGTCAGTGCCATGCCCGGCAGTTTCTGGGCTTGACGAACTAAGGGCAAGGCGCGGGCCCGGAGGGGGCTGATCCAGATCTCGCGGAGATCGGAGAGCCAGCCCGGGGGATCAGCCTCAGAGGCTGGCGAGGGGACCCAGAAGCCACTCCCGGCCGGGGGCGGCAAGAGGGCGACCCGGGGGGCCGCAATCCTCTTCCCGTGGCCCCCACATCTGCGCGCAAAAAGGTCTGGCGCAGCGCTCCCCTCCCTCTGTTGCGCACAAGGCCGGTCGGAATGGGTTGCTGTTTGCCCCAAGCCGTTTACTCCACGCCTTGGCGAAGGCAGCCTTGCCTTGGAAGGGAGCACAGAGTGCCCCACGGAGGGGGAGTTTGCTCCCTTCCAAGGCGAGGCCAGCCTTCGCCAACGCAAACCGTGCGCCCGTCCCGCGGGACCCTCCTTGGCAGCGTCCAGAAGAGAGAAGAAAGGGAGAGCGAGCGAGGAGCGTAGAGGGAGGCAAAAGTTGGAGGCTTACCTGGCCCAAGTCGGACCGGGGGTGGGGTGGGGGCTTCCTGCGGCTGCTACCCCCGCCCCATCTCGGCCCCGGACCGGCCGAGGAGAGGAGGATTTGAGGAGAGGCGCGGCGGCAAACCAGGGGCTGGCTGGCTGGCGGGGCGGCGAGTGGAAAGAGCCGCTCACTTCCGCGCGGCTGGAGGGGCTGTGAGCGCCCGGCCCGGGGAGGCGGGTCGGGCGGGCGGGCGGGCGGGCTGGCCGGGCTCCCGTTCCCTCCCTCCGGCCCTTCCCACAAGCAGGAAGCCGGGACGGAGGGAGGCGCAGGGGAGGGACGGAGGCCCTCCCAGCGCTAGAGGTAGCCACGGAGGCACCCCCTTCTCACGTGCTCTCCAGACACGTGTTCTCCGAGACCAGCCCCCGGAGAGGCTCAGAGGAGGGTCTCACAGCTGGAAGGGATCCCCAGGGCCATCTAGTCCAGCCCCCTCCTCAAAACAGGAATGAACACGCAGCTAAAGCGCTCCCGGATTCATGGCACCCATCCCATCTCTTGTCGGCGCGGGATGTTATGCTAGCGTCAAAGATATTATCATGCTTTTTAAAAGCAAAACGTTGCCATAAAAACATTTTATACGTAATGTTCTTTTAGATTTGCTATTTTGTGTTTTTCTTTTAAGGCCTCCCGTGATCATTCTGTTTTGTTCCATTTGTTTGCTTGTTTTGCTGGTCATTGAGGGAAATAAATGTATGGGTGCTTGAAGAGCTAGAAAGAGGGAGAGTTTTGCCAAGCCTCCGAGGCAGGGCCCTGCCACCATGGAACAAGGCTTATACTGTCAAGAAGCTCTCCAGCCTCTCTTGAAAGACTTCCAAAGACTGGAAAAAGTTGAAAAGAGAGGGGCACCCTGATAAGGCCAGCTTAGGACAGACAGACTGACTGACTGACTGACAGACTGCCTCTGGGCGGCAGCTGTGGAAGGGGCACGGTGGCCTGGAGAGGGTCTCTCCACATCTCCAGTCCTCAGGGCAAGGGGGAAGCTCTCAGGGCAAAAGCACAGCCTTGAAATGCCTGTTTATGAACATGTATTTTTCTTCTTCATTTGTTAGACTTGCCTTTGTGTGCCTTCCAAGTAATTTCTGACTGAGGATGAGCCTAAGGAGACCCTGTCATGGGGTTTTCTTCTGCAGAATTTGTTCAGAGGAGGTTTGCCTTGGCCTTCCCCTGAGGCTGAGAGAGAGTGATGAGCCCAAGTCCACCCACATGGCTGAGTGGAGATTCAGATCCTGTGCTCCTGCACTCAAACCGCTACCCCAAGCTGGTTCTCTGGACTTGTGCATCTCCCAAGATTTCAGAGATGAAGACGGGGACGCACATGGCTGGGCAACCGCAGAGTGTGGTCAAGATGGCAAACGCCGTTCACGAGCAAGAGAAGATGGGCTAGGAGGGGCTGCGGCAGTTTGCTTTCCGCTGAGGCTACTGAGAAGGGCAAGTTCCTGCTGCCTCCTCCTCCCCTCTCCCCCCTGCTGAATTAAAGGAGTATAGATTACTTTTGCACTCAGAACTCACTTTGCACTGATGGAAGTGAAGTGGGGAGGAGGAAGGAGGTGCGAGGAGGAGGAGCAAGAGGACGGGGAAACAGACTTTTTAAAAGCAGTGAAAAAGGGAGGTGGCCGAGGATTAGTCAGGGCCATCCCTGCCAAATCAGGGAACGAGGTGTTTTGAGGTGATGATGATCTAATGCATCCTGCTTGAAGACAGCACCAAGGTCTGTCCCTTGGAAGATCACCCTTGCAACATTGCCAGGGCAAGTCCCCATGGCATCCCAAAGTCTGTTGGCATCACGTTTTGCCCTGTTGTCCTCACCTAGCAGCTCTGGAGTGATTTGAGCAGTGGCTTCTGATTCAGAGACCAGAATTTGAATCCTCCCTCAGCCATGAAAACCCATTGGGTGACTCTGGGCAAGGCACACTCTCTCAGCCTCAGAGGAAGGCGAAGACAAACCCTCTCTGGCCAAGAAACCCCTGTGATAGGTTCACCTTAGGGTCACTATAATTTGGAAACAAAGGTGCACAGCAAGAGCCACTCTGGTAGCATTGCTGGAGGCCCAGGTTGCAAGGAAAAACCAGCTGGCTGGGCCTTGTTTTGAGAGTCAGCCTTGCCCAAAATGTCCCAACTGAAGAGGGGAAAAAGAAAGCCTTTGTGGTTATTTGTCCAGGAGGCCCACAGCTGCTGGAAGGAAGGGCGGTTCAAAAGAAGACCAATACAGAAAGACCTTTCTCTTTCGGCTGAACGGTTTTCCCCCTTCACAAGCACACACACTAAGCATAGAAGAGACACATACAGGCACCGGGGTGTGTTTGCAGAGCCAGGGAGGGGTGGGTGCGGGTGGAAAGACCTTTTTCCGTCAGAAAGGAGGAGGGGGAGGAGGAGAAGGAGAAGTCTGCTCCATTGGTGGCTGCTCCCGTTTAGTCTCTGATGGCTTTCTTGGATGTGTTTTGCTTCTGGTGGTAAAGAATGAATTATGGTGTGGCCTCCACCCTGAGCATAGGAGAAAGATGGGGTTGCTCACTCTGCAGGGAAAAGCCCACTCCTATTTGGAGGTGCAATGCTACAGTCAGCTCCCCTGGGCACAGATGTTCTGTTGAGCCATGAAGAAGTTTCATTTTTTTGGACTCCATTCCCCAGAGTCCCCCTGCCAGCTATGCTATCCTATGCTGGCAGGGGGACTCTGGGGAATGGAGTCCAAAAAAATGAAACTTCTCCATGGCTCAACAAAACTATCCCCCTGATTCTGGGAACTGGAGTCCAAAAAGGCAACTTTCCTCATGTTCTGGTCACAGCCCAAACGGTGCCCCAGCTGGCAATGCACCCAAAAATGAGAGATTCACTTCCTGGCAACAATGGGGCATTTTAGCTCAGCCCAACCCTTGCGGTCATGGCCTTGGCAGCAGCCTCCCATGTTTTGTTTTTCTTTGGTCAAAAATGAACTTTTCCCTGCAGTTGCCCAGTTTTTCTGTTCTATTTTCAAAACCCAACATAACGCTGATGCCACAAATGCGGCCACTTGGGTCGCCAGCATAGTATTTTTTTTTAAAACAATCCCAATTTATTGTGGGACCTAGTTTTCATAAAGTCAGATTTCTTGGCTCTCATTTGTGTCAACAGCAGAGGACTTTCCACTCACCTTCTGCTGCCTACCTGGGATGTTTGCTGGCCCTGGTCCCTGATTCCCTCTGATTGCTGAGAGGGTGAGTTTGGAGCATTCGAGAGTTTTCAGTGTCCAGATATTGGAAGAGGTTGCATGTTCTCCAGTGTTTCACAGATAAAAGCAAGGACACGTGTGGCTGAGTCACACTGAAGTGTGGTCAAAAGGGCATGGCCAGTCAATGTGAGGGTCAAAGTTCTTAATGAACCTTGCCAGTTGTGTGCTGAGCTGGGTAAAATCTGAAAAAAAGAAAAACAAACCCCTAAATGAGCCTTTTCAGAAGGCCAAAGGCCATTTCTGCACTGCACTGTTATAGCGCTATTATTCTACTTTCAATATCCTCTGGAATCCTGGAGTTTTGGGAGGGGCCTTTGGAATTCTCAGCCAGAGAGCTCTTGGGCTTCCTCAGGAAACTACAAACCCTAGAATTCTACAGGAGGTTGAAAGTGAAATAAAAACACTATCACAATGTAGTGAAGAAATGGCCTTGGGCACAGAGGAGTGGCTTTAAACTTTAGGAAAAGTAACGCAAGGAAGAGCTTCCTGGCGGTGAGAGCAGTTTTACAGCGGAATCCGCTGCTGCCTCCCTGGAGTGTGGAGTCACCTCTGCCCTTGGAGGTTTCTGAACAGAGGTTGGAGGGCTCTCTGTCCAGGGGAGGGCTTTGACGGTCCCTCCCTATGTGGCAGAATGGGGTTGGAGCGGATGACCCTTGGGGTGTCTTTCAGCTCTTTGATTTCTGAACTACAGCTCCCCAAATCTCTCAAACCACTTTTCCGACTGCAGCTCCCAAGGTACCCCATGGAGCACAGCCAGGGATGTTCAAACTGCAGCTCCCTGAAGTCCTCACATAACTTTTTGGATCATAAATCCCAGAGTCCCCCAGACATCATGGAAGAACATGGGCACTGTGGTCCAAAAAGCAGCATAGGGAATTTGGGAGCTGTAGACTGAAAAAGTGACTTTCCCAAGCGGTCTCCGAGGCCTGGAAGCGGAGTGCCAGCCGCACTCTGTGCCTAGCCCTCCAGCGCCCTCTGGTGCCAAAAGGCAGCACGGACCCACCCGCAGCAGGGCCAGCGGCCGGTGTAACTTTGCCCCCCTCTTCCTGTGGATTCTCCCAGGGCTGCGAGGATGGGGCCTGGCCCTTGGGAAGCCTGCGAAGGCCACTGCTCAGCCAGGGAACTGGGAGGCCGCCCCTGCCAGGCTGGGAGTGCAGGCCACTCCCTGGGTGGAGGCACGGGCATCCAAGCCACCAACGCGCCTGCGCGGCACACAACTGGGCAGAGGCACGGGCAGATCAAGACAGTTGAAGGGCCTCGGAATTGTTCCAAAATAGGGAGGACGGTTTCTGCATATGTGAGACAGCTGGTGTGCACAGTTGTGGTCGTTGCTCCTGCTGTTGTGTGTCTTCAAGCCATTTCTGACTTATGGCAACCTTAAGGTGACCCTCTCACAGGTTTTTCTTGGTCAGACTTGCTCAGAGGGGGTTTGCCTTTGCCTTCCTTTGAGGCAGGAGAGTGTAACTTGCCCAAGGTGGGTTTCCATGGTTGAGCAGGGACCTCTTTCCAAATCAGCTCCCTGTAACTGTGTGTGGCTCCGGCCATAAGATATCTGTTGGACGTGTACTGGAACCGATGGGATGGTCAGTTTAGGCATGGCTAGAATCAGAGTGCTACAAACTGCCCGGAAAGTGTGAGGAGAACCCCCCCTTCTCATCACACAGAGATCTCCGATTTTGTTTCTACTTTATGAAATTTTTATTGCTGACATGCAGGAATAGTTGGATGTAATACAAAAATAGGTCTCTATACAAATTCTCTTTGCATTTTTTTTTTTACAACAGGATCTGTCTCTGGTGTCTCACCCGGCCTGTATTCCACCCAAACGGAACCCACAGCAAACACCAATGCGCCCCCCCTTTCTCCTTTCCATCTTTTTCCAGTTTTTCGTTTTATCATGATGCAACAGATGGGCTGGAACACTCCACTCTGCCGTAGTTGGTGTATTGCCTTCTCTTTCCAAGGTGGGGTGAGGACCGACAGATGCACAACCAACGACGTAGGGGAAGGAAAAGTGAAAGGGGAGCCGGGGATGGAGAGCAGGGTCCTAACCTGCCTGCATTCTTGAGGGAGCAGCAGGGAAGTCTTTCAGCTCTCAAGTGTCTCACAAGACGGCCCCTAAATGGCCCTCCTGCACAACTGAGAGGAAATACATCCTAGGGATACATTTAGGATGGAGAGCAGAGCTTTGTTCCACTACTGGATGCTTCCCGCAGGTTGCATCCCACTCTCTTTAGGAAAACATACTGAGCAAAACCGGAACCTTTGAGCCCAACAGAAGGTGTCTGGAGGCTTCTGCTGCTCCGAGGTGACTCTGCTGAGAACCCTCCCTTCTAACTGATGGTGTTGCCCGCATAGCCTCCTTGAGGAAATGCTCCCCACAAACCAACAAGGGGTGCAGCTCACTTCTGGAGTAGGAAAACATGCCTCTTTCTGTTTGAGGGATTTTTTCCCCATCCCTGCCATGTGCTACAAGTGTAACCCAGAAGTTGAGCCTTAAGAAAACAAAATCAAGGGGAGAGGACTTGGGGAAGCTCTTGGCTGGGAGTGCAGAGGCCAAGCATACCAGCACCTTGGCCTCATGCCTTTCCACATTTGTCAGTCCAGCTTCTGCCTGGAAGATGGGGGGTCAAAGGATGCAGCTTGAGAAGGACCACGGACAGATGCTCACTGACACGGAACCCACTGATGGTAAAGGCCTGAATCTGCCTTTACAGAAGGGAGGTGATGGTGGTCCAGAGGCACCACATACCCTCAGTCCCCCAAGAAAGACTGCCCAGGTTCTTGTTTCTTCCCTGCTTGGCATTTCCCAAGTTAAGACAATGAAAGTTCTGCCTTGTGCACAGCTACACAGGGGCTGGGGAACCCGCACAGAGGTTTTTAAAGAAGGCTTGTCCATTCCCCACAATGACAAAGATTTCCATTGGTCTTAAAATCTGGAATCCTTCCACTATCTCTTGTTAGCAAAACAGCACTCCTGTATGATGAAGGGGCCAAAATCTGTGCTTGCATCTTCTTTGCCAAGAACGGAAACACTCAGGAAAACCTCCTACTGCAGCTGAGGACTTTTGGGTGTCCATGACAAACCCCCCGCTCCCCTAACCTCCACTTGCAAGATGGGATTGAACAACTCCAGTTTGGGACTTTGATGACCAGTACAGCCACTGCTTTGGCCAGGGGAAAGAGAAACCAAACCTCACGCCAGTAATGTTACTGGAGATGCACAGTCAAGGGCAAGAGATGATCCAGAGAAAGGGTTGCTCAAGAATTGGCTTTATCTGGCAAGAGAGGCATCCAGTTCAAGCAACGTGGCTCAGGAACGATCTGGCCCACTCTTGGCGCAACCTGGTATCAGGAAGGTCTCCTCCACGCCTTTGCCCACAGTGCCCTGGATGTGCGAGTTAAGTGCTGTGACAAGACAATGGCAAGACGAAGTGGAGAGTGCACAAATGGGGACTGGCAAACCTTCCTGAATCTGACTTGTGGGTAATGGGGGCATATTGGGGTGGGGGAAAGGGAGAGGAGGGGAGGAACAGAAGGGAAAGGAAGAGGACAAAATACCCTTTCACATTATCACAGATCCAGCTCTTCAGCCGTGCAGAGGGGCAAGAGAGACATCAACAGAATTAACACAATATTACCACATCTCTTGTGAGCTATCAATTGAAGAAAAAATAAGAGAGAGAGAGAGAGAGAGAAGAAAACAGAATTCCCAGGAAATCCAAAATAATGAAGTGATAGGAATTGAGAGGTTTGCACCTCCAGAAAAGAACAAAAAGAGAAACCTCCTATGTAGGAGAAAAAAATAAGCTACATTTGAAACAGCTTCTGGTTGAAAACTCTTCCCACACCTCACCACAGCAAGCTCAGAGCGAACACTATTTTGTTCACCCAAGTCTCTGGTCACACCAGGGTCTCAAAGTGAAGCTTGTACAAATTATATTCAAACCAGGAGTTAAATTAAAAACACAACCAACAGAGGAAGGCTTTTAAGGGAGAAGGTACTGAATGGGAAAAGGTTTAGGAAACAGAAACTTTCATGAAACCCACAGGGAGGGGAAAAGAAAAGGGAGGGGGAAGGGAAAGGAAAAAGCTTATTCAAACTGTGGAGGAGCAAAACACAAACCACAAGGTGCGCACGTGTGCGTATGTGTCTGCAGTCCTACCGCTGGCATCAGGAAAGTGGCCCCGCTGGAGCAAACTCTTCCACCTGAATCACTCCTCGTTCCAGTCCAGAGAACAGTGTGGTTAAAAAAGACAGAGAGGTAGATTTCAGAGTCACGATTAAAAGAAGATCAGCCATCTAGGGTGAGAGTTAAAAATTCGCCTGGCTGTTCCTTCCCCACAGAGAGCTGTCTCCTCTCCCGGCCCTCTTGGGTGGAGAGGCAGCGGGGCACACCAACCCCAGCAGGTGAGACTTGCTGGGGTCTTGGAACACGGGGCAAGACTTGCTACATTCCCGGGGGTCCCGGGAGGCGGCGGTCAGGCAACTGGGGCCAGGCGTCATCTTTGGAAGAGGGCACTGGCCTGGGGAGGCTACTTCCGAAGGTAACGTTGGGCAAGAATGGCGGCATCCAGGGGGTTCATGGGCTGCGCATCGTGTCCAAGGCGACGGACGGGTGGGATGTTCCCGAACTGCCGCTTCTGGAGGAAGCCCTTGGCCTCATGGAGGGCGCTCTTCTCTTCTGCCAGTAGGAGCTGCTGCCTCATGTATGTCTCGAATTCATACTGAGAACACTCCTCGGTCACTTTGGCCTGAAGGGAAGGGTTGGGGTACATCAGAGGCAGCCCAGTAGAAGGATCAGGCCCATCTCCCACCACCTCTCAACCCCTCACATATAATTCCTGGAAGCTTTCAGGAGAGGCAACTCACCCTCTTTTTACGGAAAGAAAAGTGACAACCTGGGGGAAAACTGAGAGGTCAAAAGGGCTGCAAACACAGGCCTGAGGGGCTGTTCTTAGTCCATCTCTATCTTAGGAACTCTTACGAGAAGCCTTTTATTTTAGCAGCTGGAAAGTGACCAGAAATTATGTCCTGTTTTAGAGAGGGGCTTTTCCTGGGCCTAAAATTTTGCCAGAAACATGGCAAAATTTCCCCCACACCACCAAGAGGGCATTTTTTTAAAAAATCTCAAGAATGTCTTCCTTTGCTCCAGTTTTTCACCCCCTTGCAAAAGATATTTCTTTTATTCTTAAGTATTATGGGCCACCCACTTTGCCCTACTCTGCCCTAGAAACTTGGAGCCTGGAAGCAGCACCTGGCAAAGTCCCTAGAAGCCGGAGGAAAGGTGAGCAAGGCTCCCTGGCAGGCAAGAACAGGGAGCAGACGCCGTGCGGGGCTCTTCTCTGCTCCTTTCTCTCAGGACAGCCCTGGTGCAATACCAGTGGGAGCACGAGTCCTGGCAGCATGCAGAGGCTGCCTCTCCCAGGGACACGGCACCTACAGGCCTCGGCTCGTGGTCCTCTTTCTTTCTTACACACACAACCCATCACTGGCCTTCCTTACCTCATGTGCATTTTCTGGATTTGCTACCTGGTCATCGATATCTGGCACCACCTGCAAAGGCCCACTCAGCGAAGACAAGGACTGCCTGTGGGAGAAAGGGTTCAGAAATGTGGGTCAGAAGCGTGTATTCTCATGCCCACCTGCCTCCGGCACCTGATTGCTACAGCATTTCATGGGCAAAAGAGAAAGGAAAAAAGAAGGTCTGCAGTGAGGCAACACCATCCAGGTTGCCCGAGGCCACAGATCATCACAGCAAGTGAGGAGGGAGGGGACAATAAGCAGTTCAGCAAGTACCACAGGCTGAGCCTCCCGAATCCAAAAAGCTTAGAACCAGAAGCATTCCGTATTTCAGATTCTGGAATACAGTACCTTTTTGGAATAGCCTTGCATCTCGTTTGTTTGTTAACTGTGTTGTGCATGAGATACAAGGCTGGAGACAGACTGAGGTTCTGGGAAATGGTCGTCCCCCCCTCCCCCCGAGCAGCCCGATTGTTCCTTAGGATGCCACCCCTACCGGCCAGCTTGAAGCTGAATGCTCCTGGCGAGTGAGTCCTGTCCATGTTGGGGGCGGCACACACGCATCCCCGGCCCTTAACTCACCACGAGGCGATGATGGAACTGAGGGAGTCGAGTACTTCCGAGGCTGTCAGCCGCTGTTGGGGGTCCAAGACCAAGAGCTTCCGGATCAAGCAGACGGTGTTTTCTGATACCCGCCCATCTCTGCAGGAGAAAAGGGAGAGTCTAGGGAGGGAAGGGACCTGTGGTTCTCCCTCCCCTGCTAAACACCCTGGCAGTGATCCCGCCTCAAGTCCCTCAACCAGGCACTCCCTTCACGCTACACAGTTACAGCACTCTGACTCCTGGTGTGGGCAGGGGCCCAGGCCAGCGTTCACTCACTCGGGGATGGTGTATTCTGCAGCCTTGATCTTGCGGAAGAGCTCCTGGGGAATGCTGTCGTAGAAGGGGAACTGTCCGTAGAGCTTGGTGAAGAGGACCACCCCCAAAGCCCACATGTCACTGGGCTTCCCACGGTACGGCCGACCTGCAGGAGGAGGGGGAGGAAGAGGAGGAGGGCCAGTTACACAGCAGCTAAGCCACCTAGCTGGCTGGGTTCACATTCCCTCCGCTGGGGCTGGAGGGAAGCCTAGAGAACAGCCTAAGAGGCTGTGACTTCCCAGTGCTTCAAGCAGGAAGATTTTTTCTGGAGATCCCAACATCATTCCCTCTGGGACGGGGTCTCCATCCAAAACCAGGCCTGACCCAGCTTTGCTTCTGAAATCTTCTACCCTGCCTTCAGGGTTCCAGGGTGGAGGTGCCAAGAAGGACTCCTCTTTTCCCACTCCTGGGTTGCAGGCCTGGTACAGCTGCACTCCCCCCTAACTGGGGCGAAGGTTGCCCTTGGCTTTCTGAGTTGGCTCCTGGGGGACTGGGCTCCTTGGGCTGCCAAAGGATCATGTGTGAGAGTGGACGGTAGAGAGAGGAAAGTGGAAAGGGGCTCGTTACTGAGTCACGGCAGGGAAAGAGATGTTTGAAATCCAAAAGGATAATTAAGGTGGAGTTGGCCCTATAGGAGAGGAAAGTCCGGAGGTTGTGGAAGAAGCCCCCAGAAGAGATGCCACCTACCGCTCAGGACGTCTGGACTGATGTAAGCCGGACTCCCACGCTGATCCTTCAGCAGGTCGTCCTCACTCACCAGGTGCTTCCCCAGGCAGAAGTTGGTGATCGTGATCCGGTGGGTCCTAATTGGAAGGAAGGAAGGAAGGAAATGAAGAATCAGGGCCAGGTGGAGAGCCAAGGGGCAGGGGTTAACACAGAAGGGCATCCTCTTTAGTAAACATTACGCAGCCAGGCAGTTCGGAAGCCATTTAATCCTTAAATGTTTACTTCCATCTCAGGTTTATTTGCTTGCTCTTAACATTCAATGTGGATTCAAACTACAGGGGAAGAGATTCTACCTAAGAACCAGGTAGTATTTCCTGGCAGTAGGAGCTGTTCTGACAGGGGTCTGGACAGTCTCAGGGGCATTTAGACAGAGGTGGGATGGCCATCCACCAGGTGGTCTTTAGATGTGTGTTCCTGCAATAGGCAGGGGGTTGTGCGGGATGGCCATGTCATGGTCCCTTCCAGCACTGTGATTCTATGCAACCTGGGCTTTGCGGTATTCTAAGAGCTGTTCAACAGTAGAACAGATTGCTTCAGAAGGCTTCCTTCTTTGGATGGGGATCTCTTGGGAATGCCTGAGTTGCATATTTCTGAACAGCAGGGAGCAGAACTAGGTGGTTCTTGAGGCCTCTTCCAACTCTAAGATTCAAATATTTTGGCATTTTGACACCGTACAGCTGACTTATTTGTTTTTAACTGTATAACCTACAATCCAATCAGTCATTCAGGAAGCTGTTCCAAAGGCATCACTGGCTGGGTGGCACCCTGGGAATCCCACTCTGCATTCCAAACAGTTTGACCTTTGTGATCCAACTCTGCCAAACACTGGGACGAGGGTCATACCACCCTCCTTCCAGATGCTGTTGGGACTGCAGCTCCCAGAGTGCAGTAATCCAGTCAGAGCTGAAAATCAGGCAGGATGGCCCTTTAGGCTTGCAGCGTGCCCAGCCTTACCCTAAACCAACCAGAACCCTTGGAAGAAGGGAAAGGAGGAGAAAAGAGCTTGGCCCTGCAAGCAGCTGGTGCCTGATGGCTCCCTTGGGAGGCCCTCCCAAGCTCATGGACATCTTTTGCTTCCTTTGGCAGGACAGCAACAGTCTTCTTCTTTTCCTTCCTCTCTACGACAGAAGCCGCCCCTCCCACACATACCCACAGGAGTGCAGCACGTCCAAGACGCTTCAGCTGTTAAATGGCTGAATGGCCATTTGCTGTCGGCCAAGACCTGACTCCCTTGGACAGCAGGGAGGGACGAAGCAGGAAGGAGCAGTAAATGAACCACTGGCCTGGCAGTGACCTGGGATGAACGCCTAGGACTCTGGGCCGTGACTCAGGGCCTTTTCCATTCTGGCCGGCCACTGCTGAACGGATGCTCTGGTGTCCTGCCCTTTTGACACAGTTGCCGTAACTCCCTTGGATGTCAGCAGCTGTGGGCGAGCTGACATGACCACTCATCTACTTAATCTTCTCTCTCCTATTCTTCCTACTGAAAGCAAGAAGCCATGCTCTTGTGGTTGAGCAGGCAAAAGACCACACACTCCTATACATGTGAGCTTTCTAAAACACAGCCCAGTTTCCTTGAGTTACCCTCAGCCATTAAGCCATCCCAAAGGGTCTGTGATCAAAAGCGAAGCTCCTGAAGACTTGGGGTAGGGAGAGAAAGGATATTCATACATTCCCCCACACTGCTGCAACTGAATTAGACTGGGAGAAATGGATGTACACAGCAAACTCCAGCTTTCTTTGGCTCAACCAAGGCATGAAGGTCTTACACTTTTGAAATAAGTCTATTTTTGTATCAAAACTTAAGCTCTGACCACTCAAACTGTCCAAAACCTTGACCAACACTATATTGAACACGCTGGGAGGGAAGGAGAGAAAGAGAGGTAGAGAGACAGATATCTGATCCAAAAGCCACTTAACTTTTTTAAAAAGTGAGTGTAGGCATGGAGTTCCACCAGCTACACCCTCCTGGTGGTGAGCCCTGAAGTACCTGGGCATAAAAGGGAGGGAAGGAGTGGTGGCAGGACCTGGGAGTAAGGCTCTAAAGAAAGAACTGGTTGGCCCAGTCTCCCCTATAACTTTTAGAAAGTCACCCCGGAGCATCTGCATAAGTGACAATAATTTGGAGTCACTCAGAATAGTGTGGGTGCCAGGATCAAGCACCTGATTAACATGGTCCCCAACCCACACCCTTTTCTGCCCCCATGCAGATCTTGGTCTGTCCTTCCTGACATTTTAACACAAGGCTGTTGTATACAAAGAAGGTGGAAGGAGGAGGAGGGGAAAAGAAGAGGCACCACCAGAATCTTCTAAGGTTCTTGCCTACTCTGCTCTGACTGGGCATGATTTTCACCTGGGATCACAGCATACAAAGTTGCTTCCTTCTGAGGATTCCAACCTTAAACTGTGGCAGAAACTATTCACAGGGATTCCAAAAGTTGAAAGAATGCACTGGGGCGATGATGCAAAACCCCCAAGGGGTGCTCACCTTTTGTTCAGCACCATGTTCCCCAGCTTCAAGTCTCGGTGCACAATGTTCTTCTACAATGACAAAGAAGCATTTTGACTGTTAAGTGCAAAGGAAATAATCTGGTCAGATGCAGAATAGCCAAGATAAAGCATGTGATTCAACCCCCTTCCAGTGGCTGACCCCCACAATGGCATTTGCAGGAAGTGGAGCACTTCAGAATCCACTTGGCTGCCTTGGTTCAATTGGCCCCACTGCCACCTTCCAAGCTCCTGCGTGAGCAAACCCCTGAGGGTCCTGAACTACACTGCCTCTGGCAGACTGAAATTTATTTTACTTCTTTTTCACAAGTATTTATATGCTGCTTAAATCCAAAAATTTCCAAGTTAACATACAGTTTTGAATGTGGTCTAAAGTACAGATGTCAGGTTGGACTAAGCAGGGAAATCTTGCACAGGCAGACATGCTTTTGTCTAAAATTAAGAGTAGCTGAGATTCTGTCTAATTCTTGAGGGACAGATACCCAGTCTCTGGGGAGCCCAGAGCCCTGCAGATGCTGTCAGTAAGGTGATGGTCCTCAAGCAACTAGGCTCTAAACTGTTCAGGGTTTCGTAAACCAGCAGCCAAACGTTACAGTGGGCGAGCTTGGCTGAAGGCAGCCAGTCACAGTGCAGGGAATGCTGTGAAGGGAGACCTGTTTGGAGAAAATGTTAGAAAACTGAGGCTTGTCCCTGTCAGAAGGCAGAGGACGAAAAGCTGGCACAGAGATAGGGAACAGACGGAATAGAGACAGGAGACTCAGGCAGGACTGAGGACTGACTCTGCTTTTGGGGAACTGTAAATGATTTAGTAGTTCCTCCTTTTGGAGGAGGAGTGAAACGAGTACCTTGTGCAAGGCTTCCACCACCCGCACCACGTCGTAGAAGATGACCACCGTCTCCCGTTCGCTCAGGCGCTTCTCCTTGATGACGTAGTGCTGGAGGTTGATGAGGTCGGCCGTCTTGTCACTGAAGTCATGGGCGCAGAGACAGTCCAGCACCAGGCAGATCCGCTTCTTCATTTTCCGGACCATTCGGCTGGACTCTGGGTCTTCCACAAGTTCACAGGCTCTGTCCTGCATGGCCCAAAAAGCGTCAGCCTCAAGGGAGACAGGGCCTGGCTTACCAGCCTGCCAGTCACTGGCTGGCCTATCCCAAGACTTGCCATTTGTGTGAGCTACCGGAGCCTTGGCGCCTTCTTTTGGAACATTAGCTCTGATAGTCTGATGTAACACTGAAAAACCTGGCCAGAACCTTGGCCGGAATCTTGCACGTTTAACCCTGGGCTATGCACAAGCATCTAGGAGCAAGGGAAGAGACAAGGCTCCAGGTGCTTGGTGATGGTCTGTGTTTTATTCTTTAAAAAAACCCTGATAAGTATTCTATTCTGCAAAAAACCCTTGTGGTGGAAAGGAGTAATAAAGTTGGCTGCCATCTGCATACTGATAGCACTGTACCCCAAATCTCTGGACAACCTCTCCCAGCAGTTTAACGTAGATGTTGAATAGCATGGGGGACAGAGCTGAGCCCAGAAGGACCCCACAGACCAAAGGACAAGGGGTCAAACAGGAATCTCTCAGCACTACCTTCTGGGTTTGGCCCTCCATGAAGGAACAAAGCTGTTGTAAAACACTGCCCTCAAGTCCCATTCCCCACAAGGATAACATGGTCAATGGTACTGAAAACCACTGAGAGCTTTAGCAGAACCAACAGGGACACACTTCCCCTGTCTAGTTCCTGGCGTAAGTCATCCACCAAGGCAGCCAAAGCTGTTTCCGTCCCATAACCAGGCCTGAAACCAGACTGAAACGGACCAAGATAATCCATTTCATCCAGAAACCCCTGGAGCTGGGAGGCCACTGCACAATCCAGAACCTTGCCCAGAAAGAGAATGTTAGAGACTGGCCGATAATCATCCAAAATGGTGGAAGCCAGGGATGACTTTTTAGTAATGGTTTTGTAACAGCCATTTTGAGGCAAGCTATAACTCTAGCTTGTTTTAAAAAGGCCTTAACCACCCTTCCACCCAGTCAGCCAGTCCCCCTCTAGCCTTTTTTAAAAGCCAGGAAGGGCAAGGATCTGAGCATACACAGTGAATCTCGTATCTCCAAGAATCCTGTCCACAGGTGTTCTTGACTTTGTTTTTACTGAGCATAAGCGTGCTTCTTTTTGAACATAGTGTAAAGGGCTCTTCACCAGCCCCTTCCATCAGTATAAAAGCTTCCTCCAGCAGCTGCCAAGTCAGTGGAGAGGGTGTTGCTGCACTGGAGGATGAAGGTAACAGAGTGTCAGGGACTGTCTGACTCCTCTTCCTGCTGCAGATTGCTAGAGAGATGGAGAGAGAAAGGGAAATGATGACCCTCTCTTCACGGAGAACTGCAGAAGGAAGGGAAAGCAGTCTCCTGCTGCTGGTTCCCTTCCTACCTTCTCCAAGCTCTACCATGTAGCAACCACTGCAGTGCTGCCTGTGAGCTGCTGGGAGGGAGACAGAGAGGGCAGGATGGTGGAAGCAGACCTTTACATTCTGCATCCCCCTGAGTTTTAGAAATCTTCTTTCCAATAGTTTCTAGCACAGGAAAAACACTGGTGGCCAGAGCCAGCAGGAGATGCTTCTTGTCTTTTACAGCCATGTGATAAATCTATGTAGATTCACTGGAGCAGGGACAGGAATCTGTCTGGGAATGGGTTCATATTTGTAAGCAAAGAATTCCTCTCCATCAATACATCACCAAGCACCTACTAAAGCAGAAAATGTCATGGAAGTAGTTCTCTGCTTTTGTTTGGACCAGCTGTATAAGCTATGTTCAGGTTAGAACAGAGTGACATTTTATTACCAGAAACTGACAAAGAAACATTGGGGAGGTTCAGGTCTCAAGACACCAGCAGCTGCTGCTGGCAGCAGTGGTAAAAATGTGGAAGCAATTAGGACAGTTTGGAAAAAAAAGTGTAAACCATTTGTTGGCTGAGCTCTTCCTAGCCTGATAGCTTCCAGATGTACTGAACTATACTTCCCATCATGCATGAGCCAAGCTATTTATGTGATGGGAGCTGTAGTGCCTCACAACCAGAAGAGGTTGGGGTTCGAAGTCTTTCCTAGACAGATTTGGGGAGGAATTAGAACGCAAGCCTCCCATCCCAGCTTTCCAAAGGGCAAGCCCTGGTGGAGAATGGGGGCAGCAATCATCCATATGCCCCAGAGGAACCAGTCACTGCTGCAAAGTTCAAAGCCATGACAGGAACAGAGTGGACTTACTTGGAAAAGGCCATGGTGGTGGACTACTCCGTCTTGGTTGTGCAGAAGGGATAAGAGGGAGTACTCTGTGTGAAGCAGCATCTTCCCTTGGCGCTCCTCTTGTGTTTCTGTGCCTTTGTCACTCTTGTCCTCCAGGGTGAGGATCTTTGGGAAAAGAGGCAAGAAGGGTAGACAGGTGAAAAAGAAATCCAAAAAGCCCAAACCTCAGAAATCATCTGTTTTTGGAGTATCATGGCTGGCTACAGAAGAGCATTTTTTTGCATTACAGATTTTTAAAAAGGTTGTTCTACACCTGGGTCAGGCTTTAGCAAGGGGAGAACAAAGAGATGGCATGCATGTCCCTCACGTCCCTTGAGTTGCAGGGCTTGAAGCATGACTGGGCAGAAAAGGAGGCCAGAAATGTGTTGTGAACTCCCAAGGCACCTGGCATCTACCATTTTACTTGAAGAGCCTAGCCAAGTCAAGCCAAGCCAGCATTTGACCTTTTGATAATTTTTGCAGGCCTTGATGCAAGTATGTTCGTTCTGATCCAGCCACCTAAACTGTCATTTTGCCATTGGTTTTCTACACGAATCTGCAATTTTAAACTAAGGTTTCCACCATTATGGTCTCTGCAGAGAGCCATTTTGTAATGGGATATAAAAATTCTAGAAGCTTTTTGTTACCGCGCCTGGAACAGACCTTATTCTCTGTGTGGCAGCACAGAAAAGCGCTGTCAGTTAAACTAACAGCTTAGCTGGGCCCAGTTTTATCACCAAGAGAAGATGGTCATCTCTTGACCACCATTCCCCATAAGATTACAAGATACAACGTCTTCCGCATAATGGAGCCACAACTGTGGAACACCTTTCCGATCCAGATCTACCTGTCTCCTCTCTCTCCCCTTGCCCCCACTTAAAAATGCATACTGAAGATATTTTAAGTTCATTTGGTGTTTAATGCTTAACTACTCTTTCGCTTTAAGGATTCTTTGATGCTGCTTTAAGGGTCAGGGGCACTGTCGCTGTAATATATTTATTTACTCAGCTTCTGTAACTCAGGAGCAATCTGGTCCAAACTTCTGCAAACTGTTCCTTCTCCTAAGCCTCTTTTCTTCCCCTTTCCCACTCAATTATCCCTTTAGGGAAGAAGCAAATGGTGATGTGGTCAGCCATATTCCTTCCTTGAATTTTCTGATGTGCTATGAGCAGTACAAAAACATCATCGTAACAGCCTCTGTTCATGGAGGAGACAGCACAGCATTTGTTTGCCAGACCAACTCAGCTCTGCTACAAAAACCAAGGGTCCCTCCACATTCTGCTCACCTTCAGCTGGTAGAAGTCATCCGTCCCATCCTTTCTTGCCAAACACTGGACAATGCTAGGCACGGGAGAGTTGCCCAGGCGTGGCCCTGCAAAACAGACACACACGCACAAAACCCAGAACTGAATAGCTTTGCTCAGAGCTGTAGGGTAGAAAATTCTCCACAGAAAACTAACCAAAATGGAAAAGATACTATATCTTTTTATGGAAAAAAACAAATCAAAATGCAGAATTGGATGATGGCTTTGCTCAGAGATGTAGGGTGGAAAATTTTTCCAAGATAGAAAAGATACTATATTTCTTGTAGAAAATTTTCCATGTCATACCACATCCACTAATCCACTGTTATCTGGATGCTCGATGAGCTCAATATGCAGAATGAAGTTCTAGTTACTCTTCTAAGAAAACCAACATCGCTACCAAACGAACACACTGCACACTGCTACTTTTTTTTCACAAGATGTCTTACTTCAGTCACTGGAACAAACTATCAAGACAAAATGTGCTAACTTGGCTGTGCCCAGAGAGTCACATATATTCTTCAGTAGTTTAAGTAGCTGTGCTTAAGCCAGATGGATAGGCTCACTTGCAAGACCTGAGCAGGGCTAACAATGGTTGGAGCTTTCACAGGTCTTGCATTCCGAGGCTGAAATAATCTGAAGCTAACATGATTGCAAGTAGCAACAATAACATTAAATAAATGGTGGGTTAGTCTGCTGCCTTTCCATGCTTCAGTGTGATGCAGTTCCAATTGCTGCATATGCTTTGGAGCTCATGCCCAAGCCATATTACAAGGAGATCCCCCCCATAACTTACCAAGAATGAAGGGCCCGGCCCTCTTGGTGGTGCTGTTGCTGGAAATCCCCGGACAGAGCGCTTTGGTGGATGTTTCCCCTCCTCCTCCTCTGTCAGACACGCGCCGCTTCATTCTGAGTTCTGGGACAAGACAGAGAGAAAGAGAGAGAAAGAGGCCTTGAGGGAATGCCTGTGCTATTCTCTTCCTGGGACATCCATAGGAACCACTAAGCCTGCAGACAGTTTAGGAGACCAGCTAGCCAGCCAGCAGAGCCACTCCCTTGTGACAACTTTGGAAACTCAAGAAAGAAGGGCTGTAGAACTCAGCTGGAAAGGGGGCCATGCGTTTGTGGGGAACCTGCTGGTAAATCATTCACAGACGATCCAATTCTTGGGTGAAGGTTTTGTCCACAGCAGAGCAGCCCCCCTTGCTGTAGTCTAATGAAAGTCTGCCGTCTACATAAGCTTTTACCTAGTGATGCAAGGTGCTGGACTAGATGGCTTCTGGGGTTCCTTCCAACTTTATCGCTCAGGCACTAGAGCTGGGGGTGGGGGAACAGATACTATACCAGAGGTGACCTTTGGAAACTCTAGAACAGTGCTGTTTCAAAGTGGTCCCTGGATAAATGCTAGTCCCTGGCAAGTTTTGAGGAAAGAAAGGAACAGCCCAAGGAGCACAATTATGGTGCCAGCTGCTGGCACACTGTAAAAAAAATCTGCCAGCTTGAGAAGCACTGGTGTAGGAGAGTCTCCTTTTCATACATTTGTTCTTTCTCTCTCTCCCCCCTCTCTGAAAGAGGGATTTTAACGGAGGACTGTTACCCTGTTTGGCACCTACTACCACCCACCCATGACTGAGGCAACTGCTATCATGTGGCACAGGGAAATACAAGAGCCGTTCCCACGCTGCTCAAGGTGACAAGCATGTGGAACTGATGCACTGCTTCCTCCCCCAGAGACTCTTCGCAGGCACCATCCTATCATGAAACCTGCATCTGCAACAGTGGGTGGAACCAAGGAGAGGTGCCCAGGTGGCACAGGGTCAAAGGGAATCTCTTCAAAGTGCCTGACGTCCACCAGCCTCAAGGGGGAATCCTGCTTGGAGCCTCCCTCTTTCTTGACCCACAAATGTGCACTGACAAGGAGACTCCACAGCTGCTTTGTGTGAACACTGGGCCAGATGGTGATAACCAAAACTGCCCACACCTATTTCTGCTGAGCATTGTTGAAATGACGGGCAGGGGCAGTGGGGAAAAGAGACAGCATTCTGCTCGAAGCACACAATCTTATAGCTCTGAAGACAGTGGGAAGACATTGTGTCTAGCCTCCAGTGACAGCGAAAAGTCTGTACCTCAGACTTTTCCTTTTGGACTTTGCTTCTCTGCAGGTCATACGCTGAGATCTTTAGACTGCACTAGCAGCATGTAATGCTCCCCAGGGATCACCATTCTCTCTCACTCCTCTTCAAACCCTAGGCACCCACATGGCGCAGACAAATGTGGCCCCAAACACACAGCTGTGAGAAGGCCAGTGTCAGGTTACTTTACTTCCCTGCCATCATATATCATATATCTTAATGTAGTGGTTGATGTCATGTTTGCTTTCATGCAATGACTTGTATTTCACCCACAGAATAACTGTATGCTGTTTACTGCATGCTACATGCTGTCTCATAAAGCCTGCAATATTTCAAAATATTCTGAGCCATTTACTTGAACCTGGAATTAACCACTGTTCATTAGAGCCAGGAGGAGGCCCAAATCAGAAGCCAGACGTTCTCCAAACTTTGGCCCCTTGCTCCAGATCTGCTGCTCCCAAGAGCAAATGTAAACATTTGCCTCTGTTCCAACTCTATGTGGCCTGCAAAGAGAAACCAGCAAACCAAAGCTCCCCCTGTTACTAAACTGGAGCCCATGCGTTCACCACTGCCCCCCCTTGGCTTCTGATCTGTTTGCAAGACCCCTGAAAACCCCCACTGTCCTGCCAGTTCCAAGCAACAAAACCTCATTTCAGTGACTCAAAAAGCATAATGTCTATCTGCACAGGAGTTGGGCAGAGACATACAAAAGGATCTGTGTGCTAAGCTGACAAGGAAGGTAGTGGCTGTTAGACAAGAGCAACATTTAAAACATCGCAGCAGGTGAGGAATCAAACCAGAGGGTTTGGTTAAGGCCTCACTTCACCCCTGAACAATTCCTAGAAAAAACTGTGCCCAGGAATGGGGGAGGTGAGAACAGACCATGACTTGGCAGAGGGCAGAACTGATGGAAACCTTGCTAGGAACCTGAATTGTCCCACGTTTAGCCATGAAAGGAGAGATCCATTCAATCTAAAGGAGAGGGGTATGCTCCAGGTGAGATCTGTTAGAGAGATCCATTCTTCTCCCTTGTAGAGAGAGCAGAGTGCAAAGTGGTCAAGCAGCAAACTCTCCTGCCTGGAGGATGCAACCTTTAACCCAGCAATGCGGAAAGAGAAACTTCCTGAAAAACCTTGACCCACCTACGCCTAGACAGTATGAGTCAGACAAAGATCGTCATTGATGGACCCCACTGAAGGGCTTCAAAATGTAAGCAAAGAAGTTCTTTTGAGCTTTTGACACAGGGAAACCTTCAGCAACAATGCTTGCTGCTGTTGGCTTGGCAAGCCATGTAACTGGCCAAAAGAGGGAGGGACGGAGATCCAAGCAGGCTGAATTCCACAGCTATTTCACAAAGCATGCAAGTGGAAGACCAAGTTCACCTTGCTCCTAATTACAATCCAACTTATACTGTAATTAAGTCCAGCTCATAAACTGGAGGAAATTCAGGAAGTTTGCCAGAAGGTAAGAAATGACCCTCCAAGTCAAATAGCTCCCAAAGACTTCATTTCTGAAATGCAAACAGTTGTATCTGCCTGACACATTTCCTAAAGAAACATGCTCAAGTGTGATGCTACTCCCCAGCAACAAAACAAGGTGAAAATCCACTCCCCTCCTATGCAGTTTTTCCTGGTGGAAAACATTTGGCTTTTTTCATAATGCATTGGTCAATAAAGTTAATCAGTAACACAAGAAAGGAACCCAACACAAGTCAAACTGAGCAACTGGGATGGCTGCAAATCTAAAATCAAGGTTTTAATTGGGGAAATCTCTATCCAGGAAGGAGAAAGGCGCATTTCTTTTGGAATGCAAAAATCAATGTGTTGGTAGTTTCCAGTGCCTTTAATTGTTTTGCCTTAACACTGTAACTTACTTCTGAGTAAACATGCACAGCATGGTGCTGTTAAAATGCAAGTAACATAAGCAAAGTGCAAATGACTGAACTTCTGGGTCTTAAAATACTTACAGGAAACCCAGTAAATATAATTTCTGAATAAAGCTTTCAATTTGTTTGACCACAGCAACATTTAAATCATGCTAAGTACACGTTTAATGTTTTCCTTCTCAAGAACATGCTAAATCAGCTGCCAGTGACTGAGAATAGCAGGGGGGAAAAGTCCAATTCAAAACTTTCCAGGAAACTCACTCTGCTGCCTCCAGAAGAAAGTTTAAGCCTGCTCCAATGCTGCTCAGAACGCAGAAGGCTGGTCTTGCTTAGAGGTTCCTTAACTTCCCAGACCATCCTCTGGAGAAGCTTATTTTAGAGCAGCTTGCTGGCTGAAGGTATGTCGGCTATGTGGGCTTGGCAAGTTTCTCTCTGAGAGCAAGCCACAAGGCTTACCCTGCTGACCAAATGTGGGCAAGGAGATGACAGGGAGCAGAGCAAGGCCACAACACCCAGGCAGAGCGGGCCAACCTGGTCGTGACACCTAACAGCTGCACTCTTCCAACTTTCCAAACCATGGGAAGAAAACCAGTTCACATGAACACTTCACAGACACCCCCAGAAGCAGCAAGAGTGAGCGGAACTCCTCTTCAAGCAAACAGCTACATTCAGAGCATTTTTCACACACAATGATAGTAGGGCTTTGTCTGCTATGGCACCCTAGTGATGGAGTGCCCTCCCCGTAGTGCCCAACTGGCACCAACACGGGCTTCATTTCAGAACAAAAGACATGCCTCTTTATTAAGTCTTATGGGGTCTCATCCAAATCTGCACATGTGCATAGCTTTAAACGACTTTTTAAAACTGTCTTGTTTTCACCTGCCAATTTGTTTAAAATGTTTTTACTCTACCTAAATTATTTCTACTGTTTTAAACTGGTCACACCAATTCTACTGCACACTGCTTTGAGATCCCATGATATAGGGTGGGATGTAATTATTTTAATAAAATAAATAATAAAGTTAACATGGGGATCACACACTGAATTCTCATGCCAGTCCTATGAGTCTCCAGCGAGTGCAACAGCTTGCTTCTGTTCATGTTGCAACTCCAGAATCTCAGCTCTTTAGCATCTGCTGAATGCCTGCAGCATCTAACCTTTGAGGCACTTGGGGGTACAGAGGAGCTAATGCTGCATTCTGCTTGCATTTAGCTTCTGCAAAACCCCACAGAAAGAAAGGAAGAAAGGAAGAAAGAGGAAGGAAGAAAGGAAGAAAAAGGAAGAAAGGAAGAAAAAGGAAGGAAGGAAGGAAGGAAGGAAGGAAGGAAGGAAGGAAGGAAGGAAGGTAGATTAAAGAATATGGACCTTTGGAGGTGAAGGAAACAAAGGCCAGATAAAAATCAGGATCTTGGTGACTAGACCCCAGGCAGAGCATGGGGACAGCTGAGGACACACAAACCCTTTGAAGGGGTGCCAATCATCTCAGCATATGCAAGAGATGCACACCTCCCAACCCCGAGGTGATGCTGCAGTCAAGGCTGGAATAATTAAAAAAAAGAAAAAAGAAAAAACAACTCAAACTCTCAAAGTCCCAGCAAGGTGCTATCTCTCCCCTAACCCAGGCCCCATAAGTATTCCTGATTGAATTATGGGTTAGTCACCCCGAGTTGGCATGTAACCTGGCAAACCAATGCATTGGTTGCCTGTGCCATCAGCCTATCCACGCCCTCCTTCTCCTTCATGTGCATGAAGATGTAAGAACCCACATTCATTGGTTATGAGAGTCAGAGTTCTGGTGTTTTGATTTCACAGTCAGTAGCTCCCAACTCGGCTGACTCCTCCATAATTAAAGACCTTGAGCAGAAAATACATGTGGCAGATGTATTTATTATCCTCATAAATCAGATTCTCTCTCATTCACACATGAATGCACGGGCACACACACACAAAACGTCCTATCAGAATTACACTAATAATCTCTGAGAGTCTTAGAAACCACTCCAAATAAAAGGAAGACACAAGTGAGCCTCCCCAATTTTGTACTGTTTCCTACAAGAAGACGACTGGATTCTGTTTTTCAAAACTGCAGATTTTAGAACATTCTGGATTTTTTGATAAGTGATATTCAACCTGTACTGTCCTGCCCTACAGGGCTGGTGAGTTTGTGTCAGTAACATGCTCCATAAATACTAAAGCACTCTAAACATGCTCAGTCACATCAACAACAGACAGAACAGCTAGCTCGTGCAGAGGGAGTGCCCAAAATCTAAGCCCACAGAATCATACCAAAATCGTACCACAGAAACTTTTTATTCAGTGGGAAATGAGTGATACAGAATCATAGACTAGCAGACTTGGAAGGTATGCCCAAGGGCCATCCAGCCCAGCCTTCTGTCACAGCATCTCAACATCTCCAACAAAATAAGAGTCCACTACCTTCCAAGGAAACCTGTTCCACTGGTCAACCATCCTTACCACCAGGAATTTCTTCTTAATATTTTGTCAGGATCACCTTTCTTGTCATTTAAATCTACTTAATTTGATCCTACACAGCAATGGTGTCAAAGCCTCCTCCCTTTCCCAGGCGATGACAAATCTCCAAATATTTACAGGTGGCCATTCCATATTGCCTCCCAATCTTCTCTTCTCTCTGAGGAACACAGTCCTCCTTATCCAGGCAACAGGTGTTTAAAGTCTCAACCTCAAGCATCAATCACTATCTCAGAAGCACAGAACTGGAAGAGACTCCCAAGGAGCATCTGTTGTAACTCTCACATGGTATAGGAATCTACAGCTAAAGCAACTCTGAGAATAGCTATCCAACTCCAGTTTAAAAACCTCCAACAAAGGAGGAGGAAAAAAATCCATCAGTTCTAACCATCAGGAAGCTCATTCTAAGCGTTTTAGTCAGAATGTCCTTTCTTGTCATATAATCCACCAGTTGGATTTTTCCTGTACAGTGGCAGAAAACAAGCATACTCCAGCCTCCACATGCCAGCCCTTCAGACACTGTATGTAAAGAATGGCTCTCACATCACTCCTCCTTCTTCCCTTCTCTGCTTCATTTATTCAACCAACCCTTTTCACCTGCCATGCCTGCTTGCTCTGCAAAACTGCACCGAACATCTTTGCCTCTCCCAGGAATGTGCACCTGTCCCACTGCATGCTCAGAGACACCAAATCACTAAGCCAGTTTGGGTGTCCACAATTCATCTACCCAGTCCAGGGCAGCCAATCCGACACAAGCCAGGAGGAGCTCCTCTCTCAGGCAGGAAGGGACCCTGGAGAGTCCCGGCTGAGAACATTCCAAGCGATGGTGTGCACCAGCCCTGAAACAGGCACAAGCTAGGAGAAGACAGAGAGGCTGCCAGGAAGCCTTCCACGCTTGGCTTCTGTTGCCTAAGGAACAAAGCCAGCAGCCCGAGAGTGAGAGTGTGCACGTGGGGTGGGGGACAAATGGAGGAAGCTCCAACACAAGAAGGGGAGGTGTGGCTGGGGAAGAGGGTGGAGGGAAAACAAGGGGGAAGGGCAGTTTGTGTGTGGAGAGGGGTGAAAGCAATCAAGTTACTCAGTCTAAACTAAATGTAAATAGGGGGAGCACAGCTGCATGATGGGGAGAGAGTGACAAGGGAATGAGGACCTGAGCTCCACGTGAAAGCAGGAGGGGTGCAAGGAAAAACGCCAGAGGCAACAGGAGCGTGCACGTGTCGCTGCTAAGGAAGGGGTGCTGATGACTGAATGGGGGGAGGGAGAGCAGCCCTTGGCCACCTTCAGAAACCCAACAAGGGTCCCTGAGAACCTTTGCAAATGGGGCAAATCTTTGGGGGAAGGAAATGAGAGGAGAGGAGCACCCACCACAAAGACTGGCAAGGGCATCTCTCTGTGTGCGTTTACATGTGCGCATCCATACACGTGTGGTTTCAAAACCGGAACGAAAAGTTAAGGCGGTTCTTTCCAGAGACGAGGTGATCCTACCAGGGACGGGCAGCTGAGCCCGGCGGAGGAGACTCCGGGAGCGGGGCCGCTCTCTCACGCCTGCGTCCGGGGTCCCCGGGGCAGGGCGATAGGGGGACGCTCTCGAGGCCCCGCGACGCATCAGCCGCAGAGCCCCCCGCCACTGGCGGGCGTCGGCGGGAAGGCCCTCCAGGCCCCTTCGTTCCTCCCTCAGCGCGGCGCCCGGCCCGGGTCTGCCCGCCTCCTGCTTCCCAGGGGTCGGTCATTCGGGGCTGAAGCGTTACTGGGCCTCTGTTTCCGCGACCGGGGGGTTCGGGGCCAGGGGGCTCCCGGGCAAAGGGAGCCGAGGGGTCCCACGCAGCCCGACGCCCAGCAGGCCCCTCGGAAGGGATCGCCCGCCGCCTCTGCCCCCTTCCAAGGCCCCGGAAACGCCGGGGCCCCCCGCCGGGGCCCCCTCGCCCTTCCGGGCCCCCCGCCGCCTCCTGCCAGCCGGGCCCTCGCACGGACCCCTGGCCCCGGTCCCCCTCCCGCCGGCAGAACCCTCTCCGTTCCGGACCCCGGCCAGCCGGGCCCCTTCCGGGAGCACGCCAGCCGGGCCCCTTCCCGGGCCCTCCGCTCCAGCCCGGCCGCCTCACCCATCGCCGCCGCCGCCTCGGGCCCGGCCCCGCCGGCCGCCGCCGCCGCCGCCGCCTCGCCAGACCCCACCGACTCCGGCCGACTCCGCCACCTGACAACGGAAGTGACGCGTCTCTGACGTCATCGCCGCTGCCCTCCTCTCGCTCGACCAACCCGGCCCGCCGCCATTTTGTTTCCGGGAAGCGTAGGCACGCCTCCAAGATGGCGGGCGCAGCAGCCCGCCTCTGACTGGCTAAAGGGGAGGGGAGGAGGGGCGAGAAACAGTAAAGCGGGCGGGGAAGGAGGACCCAGGCTTCGCTGCGAGTGGTGGGGAGGCGGCCCCGCCCCTCCCGGGGCCCCGCCCCTCCCGCGGAGCGTGATTCCCGTCCGTTCCGAGTGCGCTTGGCGCGCGGGGGGGTGCCTTGGGTCGCTGACGCTTCCCTGTTAAACGTTCACACGGCCGCGCGTGATGGGCCGCGCGTTTAATTAGCGCCTGCCACTCTTGCCGACGGGAGAGGCCGCCTGTGCCGCTACGGGTGGTGCAGAACAGCTGGGCCGGCTACCCGGGTGCAGGGCAAGCAGCCCCCGCTGAAATTCCCTCTCGCGCTTCCAGGCTGGGGACGCTACGTCAGTGCAAAGCGAAAGCCAGGAGGCAGCTAGACGACAACTCCCGCCATCCCCAGCTGCGGGCCGTCCTGGCTGGGGAAGGGAAGTCCCAGCGCCATCTGCGTGGCCAAAGGTTGAGAGACTCGCTGTTGCCAGAGCAACACGAGCCACGCCCGCGCCTTGCTCCCGTCTCCGAGGTAGCTACGGCCCCGCCCCTCAGTTCCAACTCCCAGCTGGCCTGTGGAACGGCCCGCCACAAAACCCCCAGGACCGCCCTCGAGCATGGTTTGATTCTTCAGGGAGCCGCGGTGCTTCTCCAGGGCTCCGCAGGGGGCAGAGAGAGAGACGTGGAGGGGCTGGGCTTAAACACGGTTCCTTCCACCTACGAAGCCTAGGCGCTCTGCCCCAGCGGGGGTCCTCTCCTCCTTCCCCCTTGGAAAACCAGGGAATTGCCGCCCTCGGCCTCGCCCTTCCTGCGCAGGCCGCCTCTTCTGCCAAGAAAGCCCCCCAGCTCAGCTGGGCGCAGTGAGGGGGCTCCCCTGAGGCCAGAGCCGGGCGCCCACCCCGGGCACAAGAGCTGTCCGAGGTGCTGAACCCGTGCTGAGGGAAACGTAGGCTTCAGCGCCACAGATAGTCCTCCTGCAGTTCAAGCTAAAATCTACAGTGGGTCCGTGGCTCCACTGCAGAGGCCTCCAGCTGCCGCGGCCTCTGGGCGAGTACATCTCACCACGCCACATCATCCACCACAAGGCATGCAGCAGAAGAGATCAGGAAGTTACTTTCAACAAAGTAATTTCTTCTCTTTACATGTTGCAGGGTTTGAACTCTAAAGATGCTGCCCAATCTATTGTGGGGATAAGATTTAATACCACGGATAGTTCCTTTACAGTTCAGACTAAAACCAGCAGCGTACTCATCGCTTCGCTGGTACGTGCACCATCAACGGCCGTTAACTAGGCGCCCAAAGCATTGAGCCATGGCTCTGTGGCTGGTAAGTCAAACCCTTGCCCCCAACAAACAGGTTCTTGACTTCC
The DNA here is from genome assembly GCA_948472985.1 of Iguana delicatissima. Taxonomy (NCBI): domain Eukaryota; kingdom Metazoa; phylum Chordata; class Lepidosauria; order Squamata; family Iguanidae; genus Iguana; species Iguana delicatissima. The sequence continues at coordinate 72,732 of CAOKZL010003253.1, read as the reverse complement.
TCCGGAGAGATTCACTTCCAGAGAAAGCTACCCAAACGACGAATTCAAATATCCATTCCTGGAACGTTTACAGTCATGCAGACTGGTCCCACAGACTGCAAAATGTATCAGGATAAAGGGGAGAGGGAGCAGATTCAAGGCCTGGGTGCTCCATCGGGTGTTGATGGGCTGGTGTGTACATGGAGTGTGTGGATTGTGGGTCTTTGCTTGTTTCTTCTGCAACAACCCCAAATCACCCATCTACTAGCTGGAGTGAAAGGGAGGGAGCACAGTTGTCAGAGCAACAGGCAGGGAGCGCCACTGTCAGTGTCAGCCGCTCCCCCCTTTCTTTTTTGCACTCCCTGTTCCTGGTGAGTCAGTCACCCTTCGGTGGCGGCGGCAGGAGCAGCCGGCAGCTGTGCCTTGCACGCTCTTGAGCGGTTGCATCATGCAGGCATGAGTCACCTCACTGGGAGCCTCAAGGGCCACTTTGGGGAAACAGAAGAACTCCAAGTGGGGAATGCAAAGAAGTGCAGCATCCACAAAATCTGGCTGGCACTGGGATAGGAAAGGTGGGACACCAGACACTTCATTTAGCCCCACTCTGTAGCGTGGCCAAGGGTTCAAAACAGAAATAAGATGAGAGGTGGTGGGGTCTGCTTTAGCTTTTCAAGTGGAGATGCTTCTAATTTGTTTAAACTATTTTTATTGTTTCAAACTGTTCGATGTCATGTCTATGCCTGCGATCTTGAGATCTCAGGATATAGCGTCGGATATCATGATGCTGTTGATTATGATAAATTTCCCCAACACTGTTACATATCCATGGGAAACATAAAGTTAATTTGTCCTGTTCCACTTGATGCTTTTGTACCCATTGCACTTTCCATCTGCTGCACCAAGATGAAAAGCAGAAAAAGTTAAAACAGTTTGCTGTAGGAATTATGTGGCACGTGCATGCATTTGGCTGTAATAAGCCAAGTCCTGTCTTTGCAGAAATCTTGGGAAAGTTCCTTTTCTTACAACTCCCAGAATGCCCCATCTCGCATGGCCTCCTCTGTGGCTTTCAGGACCAGTTGCCACAAACAGCAGCTCTCTTTGGCTCTGGTGAAAGAGAGGGTGGGGGTGGAGAGAGAAGACAAAGCCTGCGCAGAGAAAGGCATGGTGCTCACTGTGTTCTCAGTGCCAGATGAAAGCTGTGAATCATTTGCCAAGAGGCATTTCAGGACTTGGCTCCTCCTGCTCCAAACACTCTCCCTGAAATGTGTGCTGGGCACAGCAGCTGCTTGCAACACCTGGCAGAAATAGGAAGAAATGTAGTTCTGAAGTCAAGCGAGGTCCCCACCCAACAGCCTCCGTTCTTTGCTCAACCCTGGCAACCCACAGCCAGACTCCTTTCCCTTCCAGGGGAAATCACCAGGAATTTTTGCTAGGTTTTCTTAGGCAAGCAATCCTCAGAGGTCGTTTTGCCAGTTCCTTCCTCTACAACACCTGGGATTCCTTGGCAGTCTCCCACCCAAATACTAACCAGGGCTGATCCTGCTTAGCTTCCAAGATCAGACAGGATCTGCAGAGGAATGTAAATAACATTCAGTTTAATCCCCAGAAGCAAAAGACAGGAGCAGAGCTAGGGAAAAGGGTTCCCTTTTGGACTACAGCTTCTATAGCTCCCAAGTCTGTTGACAAGATCACACTGGGAGTTGTGATCCAGAGAAGAAACTTTCCTGAGCTCTGGTGACCAGGACCACAACCTGGTGACCACAACCTCATGTGCTTTGGGCACATGCGCAGTGAAATACACACTTATCTTGTGAAATATGCTGTCACCTGCAAAAGTTCATGCCATTGCAGAGGTGAGGCGAGGTGCAGCCCTTTGAAATATTACCCGGCTACACTCCCAACATTCCTCCCCACTGGTTATGTGCTGACGAGGGCTGCTGGGAGTTGCAGTGTAGGAAGACCCTAAGGTGAACCTATCATGGGGTTTTCTTGGCAAGATTTCTTCAGAGATTTGCTATGTTTTGCTCATGCTTACTATAAGGTGAAGGACTGCAGCTCTGGTGACAAGGCTTCAAACCCCTGCTCAGCATGGAAACTCCCATGTGACCTTAGACAAGTCACATACTCTCAGCCTCAGAGGAAGACAAAGGCAAACCCCTTTTGAACAAATCTTGCCAAGAAAATGCCATTATGGGTCCCTTAGGGAAGCTGTAAGTCTGAAACAAGTTGAGGGCACACAACCACCACTACCACCACCAAAAGAGACAGGACTTTAAACCTGCAAGAGTTTATTTAGGAAATTGAAAGCATGTTCATTTAGAAGTTACATTTATCAAATTAGGAGGATTACAGATATTTTAAAAACTTCCAAACACTGTTTCCCCTTTACAGTTATGAAGGCATCCTACACATTTTTGCAAAGAGAGGCTAGCATAATCACTTTGTCTTTCAACAGGAAGTTGGGTGAACTTTTGCACTAGAGAAGTGGAGTCAAGTGAGGCACAGAAAAAGAATATGAAGGGTTTTCCTCAAGGCCATTTCGAATCCTGAGCCAAAAAAGGGAGGCTTGCCACTGCAAGAGAAAAAATATTGGCTGAACCTTTGCAGTCCAGAGTTGCCAGCCCTTTCACTTGTCTCTCTGGCGAAGGAATTCCTTCCTTCCCTTGTCTCGGCCCCCAAAAGTCCGAACTCTGTGGATGAGCTGGAGCTGGGCCTCAATGGTCGCCCGGATGTCTACTTCATCTGGAATGTGGACGTAGCGGACATTTCTGCCAGCCACAAAGAGGTCGGCCAGCTTGGAGGTGCAGCCGTGCCGGTCGGTGAAGGTCGTCTCGGCCAGGCGGATGTTCATGAAAGCATCCACATTGGATATGCGGCCCACGGCCACGCTCTCGTCCCGCAGCTCGACGGTGGTGACGCGCCCATGCAGGCCCTGCAGCAAGATCACCAGGCTGTTCTCGGAGATGGTCCGTTCCTTGACCGAGTGGCTGATCTCCATGGCTGGGTGCAGCCGGGGGCTGGAACAGAAATGCCGAGAAGGAACAGCTGAGGAACATGGAGGCTCTCTTGGTCTCAAGCTTGACCTTTGTGGGCCCATTCTGCCCAGTATTGAAAACTCTGGCTGGCAGTAGGCGTAGTTTAAGCAAAGAGGACTGGTAAGATTTGGCGTGGAAAAGAGAACAATTGTGATATAATGCTCTGCCTCTTACTTTGTAAATTATCCATTGGCAGGCAAAAGTTTTGCAGGCACTCTTTGGCCATATCTGCACTAGCCTGTTATAGCACTATTATTATTCCACTTTCAACATCCTATGGAATCCTGGGGTTTGCAGTTTAGGGAGGGGCCCTTGAGGGCCCCAGGATTCCACTGCATGTTGAAAGTGGAATAATAGCACTATAACAGTCTAGTGCAGAAATGGCCCTTTTAGGATCCCTGTGGGTGGATTTTAAAGCTGTAATGGACGCACATTTGGCCCTCCATATCTGAGGATTCTGGATTCAACCAGCCAAAAGATCTGCAAATACCAGAATCCTGCCCCACTCCCAAAAGTTTCTACTGAAAGACCTGGACACCATTCCAAGGGCTATGCAGGCTTATGTTGGGGAGTGGTGCAATTATGGGGGTTGCAGTTCCTGCCTCTGGATTTCCTTCCACTAAGCCTTGCCCCTTCTGAAAAAATAAAATAAAATAAAATAAAAAGCAAACACCTTTCCCCCAAAAACCAGTTAGTCCCAAACGGCTGCCAATGGCACTAAGGTAAACTCCAGCGGTTCAACGGGCCTACGGTGGCGCCAGGCTAACAGCAGAATGCAGCAGGCGTGGGTGGGTGGGTGGGTGGGTGTGCTGGGATGTCGCAACCCGAGGGCAGCCCTTCCACCTGGCTGATGCGCGCCCCCCAAAGGTGTCGGATTGCATATCCCATCAGCACAACTGGCCAGTGGGGGATAATGGGACGCGGAGTCCAGGGCGCGGTGGCTGAGTGGAAGGGCTGCCGCGCGCGGCGCCGGGCGAGGAGCCCGCCTCCCCCTCCGCCTACCTGGATCGCACCTCCCGCTTCCTCGCTCCACGCAGGACAGGCCCCCGGGCGCATGCGTCGTCGCCGACCTCCCGGCCCAGGCGGGCCCAGGCGGGCGGGGTGAGCGCGCTGCGCGCTTCGCTCTCCCATTCGCCAGTTCTTGGCTCTCCCATTCGCTCCTAAGAGGGAGGCGGCGGCGGAGACCCCTCATCGGTCGAGGAGGATCGGGAGGCGGGGCTTCGGCCTCGGAAAGCCGGCTTTGGGTTGGCTCTCTCCTCCCCCTTCCGCCCGCAGTTGGGTCTCTCCGGACAGCTCTTCCGCCCTGAGCGCTAATCCGTGTTTGGGGGAGGCGGCCGTGGGAATGGACGGCCGTGACCCGGGTGTTGCCCGAGCCAGACTCCTGGCCATGGAGGCGTTCGGGCTCGCACGTTAGCGGGGTGGGGAGGTTTGGCTACAGAATGGGGTAGTTTGGAAGTTGTAGTCCCCCAGCGTCCAAGCTCAGGTATGCATATTCCTTTAATGACTTTTCTGAGCTGGGAAAAAGTTACTGTTGGAAACTACAACTCTACAGGGAACTGAGGGATCCAGGAGCAACGGCCTTGGCTGGGCAAAGCTACTGTTTTGGGGGGAGCACAGCTCCCTGATCTCCCCCTGGCCAGCTTCTTTCCTTGGGCCGTTTTTGCAACTTAATTGTTGCGATCGTGTTCCTTCAGCTCGTTTCTGACTCATGGCGACCCTATCACAGGCTTTTCTGGGCAAGATTTGTTCAGAGGCCTTCCTCCGAGGCTGAGAGAATGTGACTTGCCCAAGGTCACTCTGCGGGCTTCCATGGCCGGGAGGGGATTTAAACCCCGGTCTCCCAGCGTCCTGGCCCAACACTCCACCGGTTATACCAGGCTGGCTCCCTTGGTTTTTAATGCATTGCGTATATAAAGACGTCTTTATAAAGATGTCTGGAAAAGGAGATTTGCGTGTGCGTACGTACACACCTACACCATGCGGCTTCAGAGGCCCCTCCCTAAACTGCAGACCCCAGGATTCCATAGGATGCTGAAAGTGGAATTACAGCACTATAACAATCTAGTGTGGAAATGGCTATGGTGTAGTAATCCCAGCACTGGGCTATAACCCTGGGGATCAGGGTTAATTCCCACTCAGCCACGAATCCCACTGGGTGACCCTGGGCAAGGCACACAATCTCAGCCCCAGACAACCCTGTGATAGATTGTCTTTAGGGTTGCCATAAGTCAGAAATGACAATAGCAACAATGCTGAAGAAATCTTGCAGAGCCAGCGTTTCTGCAGAGAAACACTTCCAGTCTCAATTGAAAGAAACTTTATTCTCCAAATTGTTTTTGAGTCAAGAAGTGGCAACAGAAAAGCTAAAAAAACCCCCACAAAACCCAAAAACCTCCACAGAAATCCTTTTTGTGTCAGAGCAGGGAATTTCCCCTCTTAATTTAAGGGCAGATTAGGGAGAAGGAGGTTTTTTTTAGTAGGACAAGTGAAGTAAGCACCAAAAGGGTGAGCAATAAAGAAGAAAAGAGAACTCTTTTTTTTTTCCTGGTCTTTATTGCTGAAGAGCTGAACAGAATGCCAGAATGCCAGTGCAGGCTTGGCTGTGACACCCAAAGTGCAAGACTGCTATTTCTGCTCCAGCTAGCAAACACTCACAAATTAACTAGCTACATTGCACTATTTTTTTTTTAGTTACCTCCTAATGAAGAAACCTCCCTGGGTGTGGGATATGTTTTAGGCTTACAGATTAAAACACAGAATTGGGAAGCAACTGTTTGCTTCCTGTGACTTTTCCACCTTCTGATCCCACAGGGCACCATCTAGGACTTTAACAGCACACCAAGTGGAGACAGTGGTTACAGCTGCCTCGCTGTCAGCTCTTGCCTCCCTGCCCTCAGACCTCCTCTGGGCTGGAGAAAGGGTTGGTTACTCAAACATATCTAAACACCACGCACTCAAGTGACCTGACACAAATGGATGGAGCGGTAGGGGCCCACTTTTTTTTTCTACAGACGGCCAACACAGTGAGGTGCTTTACTGTCCACATGGAGATGGCAGAGCCGGACGTTCCTGTGCGTGGAACATCCAGAGTGGAGAGTCACAGCTCATCCATCATTGCCAGCAAGTCAGCCCCCTTGCTGCTTGGTGGCTTGGGCTGCTCCACCTCCTCAAACTCCCCCATGATGCGCGCCAGCTCCTCGTTCCGTTGCTGGTCCTGTTTTGAAAGAGTCCCATTAATTGCAAGAAGTTGCTTTTAATGCATAGGAACAAAAAAGAAACCAAACCAAACCAAGGAGGATAGCAAGGAGGGTGCCAGTCTAACCTCTCTGGGATGGGTTTTCTGGAGCCTGGGGGGAGCCACTGAGAAGGGTCCCCCCCATGTTCCCATCAGATGTACCTGTGAGGATGGCGGACAGGAAAACAGCCTCCCCACAAGATCTCAAAACATGGGCAGTCTCGTACAGAGAGATACAGGACTTCAGGTAACCTAGGTCCAAGCTATATATGTGTGTGTACAGCTTAAGGGTCATAACCACCACTTTGAATTGCACCTGGAAACCAGCTGGCAGCCAGGAGAGCAGTTGCAACAAGTTGAGGTGGGTGAGCTCGCTGGAACTACTCTCTGTGAACAATCTGACTGCAGTTGTTTGGACTAGTTGAAGTTTCTGAACATTCTTTAAAGGTAACCAGAGTACTCCTGGATGCCAGGAACAAACCAACGGAAACAGCTTTTGCCTTCATGCTTGAAGGTGCTCTGGAAACCATATGCTGGAGCAGACAAGTCCTTGCACTGGTTCAACCAACTTCTTTTTAAGTTGTATGCACAAAAATAATGGCATGTGACATAACCTCTCCTGGCCATTTCTCCTCTTCGTCTTTTATGGAACCAAGATTTATTTGAACGATTAAGAGTTTTACAAAGCGCAAATGTTTCTACGCTCATACCTATAACTGACTGAAGCGGGTCCAATTAAAAACACAGTGGTCCTTTCCTGTGTCATTCCCATATACTAGCATGGCAACAGATTTCTGTACTAAATCGCCTTCATTTAGTAACAGATCTCTTTAACCTTCCTTTCTCATCCCTTGGGCCCCTCATGAAATGCTAGCAAGCAGGAGCAGCCTACCTGGTCAGCCTGTATGTTGATAACTTGATATGTTAACTCCTCTGGGCGGGTTAAGGCGGCGTGCCTTTGGGGAAAGAAGAAAGAGGCATCATTGCTCAGCAGAAGGTGACAAAAATGATCTGTTTGGTTAAGTTGCAATGAGTCACTCTTTGGTTGCTTCACTCACTTCCTTTTCTTAAATTTATTTACATTTATAGGTATTACGTTACTGACCACTGAGTGCTGCATATTATTGCATCTGATCAGCTTTTTCTGCAGTCCCTTAATTAGTCAAAGAAAGAGTGTGTGCTTGTGTGTGTGTGTGAGAGAGAGAGCCTTCCCATCCATCTCTCAAAAAGGGATCCATCTAGACCAAAGGGGGCCAGATCACAGGGAACACTTGGCCTCCTCAGGGTGCCCCCCTCCCCATGCTGCATGGAGATGGTCATCCCTCTGCATCTTGCTTCCCTTTATCAGGTTGCACATGGGGGCAGGAGTTAAAACCTCTCTCCTGCCCCAGTGATTGCACGTGTGTGTGTTTGTCCATGAGAGAGGTGTAGCAGAGGGGAAATGTGTGGTGCAAGGGTGGGCAAACTGGCCTGTGGGCCAAATGGAGCCCTCAGACCCCACTTTTGTGGCCCCTGAAACCCTCAAAAGACTTCTAACACCCTTCCATTTGAGGACATACTTTTCAGGCAATTTTTTACTCCCAAATAATCCAGAAAAGCCCCCCACATGTGTAAACATGTGACAATACTCCCATGAAACCCTGCAAACACTCTATAACCCCTTACTACCTCCAACTACCTTCAATTTCCTCTGCTGGCCCTCTCAAAATGGTGAGAAGAAATGTCATGATGATACTTTCTCCTGCCATTTTGAGAGGGACTGAAGAGAGGAAAGGTACGTCTTTCTGTGTCCAAGGATGTGGCCCACCTGGGGGAGGAAGGCTGGGAGGAAAGTGGCCCCTGGCCCACACTTGATCTAGTATGTGTTACTGTGTCTAGTGGCCTTTCTTATCAGTCCTTGTCCACCCGTATACCCTCCCCATATCTAAATGTCCTTGTGTGGTTCCCCTGGCCCCAAGGGGCACCTCAGGCCCGAGTCAGAGGCTGGAATGGCCCAGACTCTGTCAAAACCCAAAATGAGCTCAGTCTTACTCTTCCTCCTCATCTGTGGTAAAGAGGTTCAGCCGGAAGCCAGCCTCATTGCCAGTGGCCTTCTTGACCTCCAGGCCCCCCATCAACCGGGCCAGCAAGTTCAGCTCTTCTTTAGCCAGAGGGTTGGGAGCTGTGTTCTCCTGGAGGAGGAAGAGGGAGGAGGATGACAATCACATGGGTAGCAGGTCAAGAGCTTCTTCATCAATACCTTACTTCCCCCCAGAACTTGGACTTAAGGCAGCTTATAAAATTCAAATGAATGCAGATTAAAGCACAGATTAAAAATGGGCACAAAGTGACAGTACTTATAGAACGACAGGGTTGCTACCACCCACTCTGCAACTAAGGAATCTGGTGAGAGTCCAGCACTTTGGTGGAAAAGAACTTTGCAATGGACATCTTTGGAATCAGGATAGCAAAGAAGGTACATACACCTTATACACACAGTTAATAAAGTCATATTCAGAACAATCTGTACACCTGAAACCAGGAGAGCAGATTCCTTTTCACCCAAAGTCATCTCCTGCCATCTCTTAAGACCTGTGCTACTTAATGTAATACGACTTGCTGAGATATTTCCGTGTACGAATGTACAAGGTGCCTCCCACCCAAGGGAGGTCAGGAAGGCCCCATCCCTCTTTTGCTTCTGGCAGACAGACAGGACCATCTTGTTTTGTCCAGCCTTTGGTCCTTAAAACCAAGGTGGCTTACACCCCCCCCCCCAAAAAAACTGTCTCAATCTGTTCCTAAAGAGTGCCTTTTCCTTGTTTTATCTGTTTTTATGCATGGCACCTTGGCTTTGGCTCCCTTTCAGGATGAGAGGTGATTAGAGAAACACTGATCTACATGAACAACAAAATAAGAAGGAAGAAAGTAGGCAAGCAAGGGGTTTTCTACACAGCAATGCTTAAGAGAATCAAACAAAGATACTGACCTTTACACGGGATGCCAAATTTTTGGCAGCCCCTGACGTGTCTGTCTCTACCGGCCGGCTGATGCTGTATCTAGAGGCAATTCATAAAAGCTTAGAGCAGACTAAAATGGCTAGAAGCCCCTGAATGAAATTAGGGAAGGCAGGCCACAGCTTACATGTTTGTTCCCAGTTTGATAACTCTGTCTCCGTGGAGGTCGAAGGAGCCTTCCCGGTACGGCAAGACATAATTTCCACCATGGGCAAACTCAGTCCGTTGAATTTCATCCCCTTTACTGTTGAAAAGTCTATGAGATGGCAGAACAGAATCACTGACTCTAGGCTGGTGCTCTCACCTCAAGTAAAAGAAAAGAAAGGGAGGAATCTCTTTCTAACAGGAGAGATGGGGGAATTTGTGGATGGAGATCTCATTAAACGAGTTGATGGGGGTGGGTTGCTAGCCCAAGAGAATCCTCTCTCTCTCACACACACACTCCTTTTCTGTTTACAATACTATTTCCCCCTCAGATATATGATTCATGCAACATGCTTTGAAGGTGCAGGCAGTAAACCTATGGTCCTCTAGATGATGACTTACTCCTGTGTTCCTATCATGCCTCATCTCCTACCAGGCTGGCTAGGACTGAAGGGAAGTGGAGTTTAACAATGTCTGGAGGGTCAAATGGCCCCCAGCCCTATGCCACAGGGATTTTCACTTTGGACCAAATGGTTACTGGTTGTACCTGATCTTTCTGGTGGGCACAGAGAAAGCAGGGGTTTAATTTTCACCTGATGACTCCTGGGACATCCGTTCCCCAAGGGACAGGACCTGAGGTTGGCAGCACAAAATGGCCATTGGAGTTTTGTACTTTGTCTTTTAAGAGAATGGAAACCTGGAGAGGAACAGCCAAAAAGCTTCCATTAGTAAAACCAATCTACTCAGAAATCATTTGTTCTTCTTAGCAATCCTGTCATATCCCACAATTTCATCTTGGGTTCATTGTTCTACTACTGCAACCTCTAAGATGGAGATCACAAAACACACTCACCCTGATGTGTATGTCCTGGAAGAAGATGAGCAACGTTTGCCGGATGAGCTGAAATTCACCAGCGGAGAGTGAGCCATAAGTCTAAAAAGAGAATTGGGACAATCCAGATATTTTTGACTCTAGATTCAGAGTGATTCACATTCATAGGGACATCAGGCAAATGCCTGAATGTTTGAATGGAATGCCAAGGAGTATGAGGTCCTCTTACATCAATGAGCCTCCGGAAGGTGATGTCAACTTGGGCCAGAGTTTTGGGTGACTCGTAGATGAACTCTTTGATGGTGTCCAGGTGGTTGAAAGTGACGAGGAGAAGGTCTTTGGGACGAGGGCACAGCAAGACTTGGTATTTGAAAGCCATCGTCATTAGATCGTAGAGCTAGAAAGGAAGGCAATCAGAACCCAGTTAAATCACAAAGTCCAAGCTGGGGCCTTGTTAGGTACTCATCACATCAGCTGCCACATTCAACTGAGTTGAAGTAACTTCTTGTGTTTTTAGCAGGGTGTCCCAGCAGCTTACTCAGATCCTTGCCTCCTTGAGTTATGAATTCAAGAGAAAATTTTTATAAAATGCTCTACAGATGCTATCTTATACCTCAAAAATTGCCAAAAATGTACAATTGCTCACCAAATATTTGTTGGAAGCGTAAAAAACAAAAAGAAACTTTTTACCAATTATGTGGTGGACCTGTGAAAAAGCAAACCAAAGGAAAAAAAAACTAGGATTCATCAATTCATCATCTGATGGAAGAGATTTTGAAAATTAAATTAAAATTGACCCGGAGATGTTTACTAGGAATGTTTGAAGACAGACTGGACAAATTTGATGCGACAGCAGCAGCCAGGCTTTGGTTTGCAACATGATGGAAAGAAGCAGAGATACCAATGCAAAAAGAGTGGATGATGAAGCTTTTGGACTAAATGGAAATGGGTAAATTAGCTGTACTGTTAAAAGATGGTTTGATGGTTGAGTACAAAAAAAAATTGGGAGAAATTCATGAGTTTTGCTAAGGAATTTTGGGGAGGTGATTTATATATATATGTGTGTGTGTGTGTGTGTATGTGTGGATGAGGATGAAAAGGGTAGCCACTGCACTTTGAATTGTGCCTGGAAATGAACTGGATGGCAATGCAGCTATTGGAACAGGTGCTCTTTGCAACAGTCATGCTGCTGCATTTTGAACCAGGACACATTTCCAGAGGGTTTCCCCTCCAAAGGCAGCCCCATGCAGACTTCTTTGTAGTCATTTGGACCAGAAGTAGGTAGATGGTGAGCCATCACAGCTATATCTGAACTTCTGGCAAGCAGGAAGAACCCAAACTGACTGAAAGCACTCCTGGATGTCACAACCCCTATGTGGCCCATCCAGAAGCCAAGCTGTGCTCCCAAATGATAAAATCTGATTTTATGATGGGAGTGCTGCCCTTTACAGAACAGGCCAAACTCCTTTGTCTGGAAGACTCTTTCACCTTGTTAGGAATTCATTTGCCTTATATGGATCAAGTGTCAACTTATTAGCCTTCACCCAGCCCATTTTACCACTTGCAAAGACCGATTTAGAACATTGAAGGCTCTCCTGGAACTAGACAAAATGAACTGAAATGGGAACAGACACTTATGTGTCATCCACATACCTATGGGCAATGCCTATAGCTGATGACTCAGAACAGAGAGAGAATGTTGATTTTTCATCATCTGTGGATGAATTAGAGGCAGGTGAGTGATAAGAGTGTGTGTGTGTGTGTGTGTGTGAGAGAGAGAGAGAGAGAGAGAGACTGAGACTGATGTTGGGGAGGATTGTTATGATTTGGTTTAGTGTTTTGTGTGTATATGTGAGAAACTGGGTGCCACAGGCCAGTTGTGCAATGCCTTCATCCTATGGAGAATTCCTGATGTTTTACTGTGGCAGCTTATTGCTCATCACCTCGTTGTAAAACCTCTGGACTGTGATGACACGTGCCCTGGAATTAAAGCAGGACTTCAACTGTATCACCACTTTGTTATGTGTTCAAGTTCAGCCCACGTGCCAGGTTGCAACAATCTCCATCCGGTTCCAATGGATGGAGAGTGTTGGTTGGAAAAGGGAGGGCTGCCTCAATTCTCCTTCATTCACCTGTGGAAGCAGAAAGGTTTGCCCTCTACCTTGTCCATGCTGGGCGCATTCAGTCTCATGATGGAGGCGTGAACCAGACGCTCAAAGACGGTCCTCAGTGCCTTCCGAGAGTAGAGCTCCTGTGGCTTAAACAGCTCATCCATGAACTTTTTGTTGAATATGCCCCCAATGATATCATTCATCACTGAAAATACAAAAAAGAACCAACTCCATCAGGAACAGGTGGGCTCCAGGTTGGTTGCAAAGGAAGAGGCAGACCTCCAGCCACTGAGGAGATGACCGGCAGGGGCCGCTGTAACCAAAACACGCTATGCCCCAACGGGGTCTTCCCCGTGAGGCTGCACGCTCCCTCCTGAATCTCATTCATTTCAAGTCCTGTACAGAAGCTTTGCTTGGCTTGGGCTGTCAGTGTTTCACCACTACTGCTGGACCTGAAACATTTTTTTCCCCTTATATTTGGAAAGGAGGCTGAGGCTGCCCCCATTGCGGCTACTATGGTTCTACGACTTCAGCAGTTGCAACTCTCTCCTCTAGCCAGAGTGGAAAGGCTTTCACACCGCAAACTGTGTCCCACAGAGTAAAGTGGCAGGCAGCTGTATTTGAGATGAATCATTTTACATTTGTAAATGAGACCAAATCTGCTTCCTGCAATCAAGATATGGAGGCATCTATTATTCATGGCAGTTTAGCTGAGACAGATGCAAATGAACTGCATCTAATCAGCTTCCACTTGAGCCACTGCAGTTTAGCTGGACTGATATGTGTCTCTGTGCCTTTAGGTCACCTCTCAACTTATGGTGACCCCATGAATTTCACAAGGTTTTCTTGGACAAGGAATCCTCAGAGCTGGTTTGCCACAGCCCTTCTCTGAAATATAGCCTAAGGTATTTTTTTGGCAATTCTCCATCCAAGTATTAACGAAGCCTGATCCTGCTTAGCTGTGAAGATCTGACGGGGTTCAGTGCCTCTGGGGTAGCTGGCACATGGGCTGATACAGACATTCAGTTTCCTCTTTGAATCTAGATGTACATGTCAAGCTCAAATTAACATGGTGCGGGCCCCCAGATGTTGCTGAGCTACAGCTCTCAATATTCCTTGCCACTGATGATGTTGGCTAAGGCTGCTGGGAGTTGTAGTTCAACAGGCTCTTGGGTACCACATTTTGCTCACCTGTGATGTAGAGTGTTTGCATCTCTCTCCTGTATACAGTAGGAAGATCACTGCTGCTGACAAAATTCAGATGTATAGTCACGACAGAAATATTTATAGTGGCATTATACCAGTAGTACTTGAGTACTAGATATTATTCCCTTGCTATGCAAGCCCTCTCAGTCACAGAATAATTTCCTATAAACGGTATCAGATATGCCCTACTACTAGCAGACTCTCAGTTGATAAAAGGGCACAGGCCCAAATCACTGTAAAGTTTACTATTTGATATGGCTGTCAACCTGTGGACCTGACAGAAAGACAAACATTTCACAGAAATGTTCAAATTATACCATTATCAATATCAAGTCTTAGGTTTCTGCGATTTTTCTCTGCCAAGCTAAAATTAAATACACAAATTCCCTAGCTGTGCAGGTTGCATGAGCGCTGGCTGTCACAGAGACCAAGCTCCTGAGAGCCTCAAGGATGAAACACTCAGTTAAAGAACTGTCACTGCTGACCCTACTGACTATTGAGTTTACTGTCCTCTTCTGTCACCTATACCCTTTCCCTGATGGAAGTGGACAAAGTTGACCTCCCACTCCACCAGAGTTTCTATGTCACTGCTTCAGATGTGAAGTCTCTTCTACCTGTCATACCTGCTTGCCCTATGTTGTTGTTCTTATGTCCTTTCAAGTGAACTCCAACTTCTGGTGGCCTTATCTTAGGGCCTTCTTGGGCAGATATCTTTAGAGGAGGCTTGTCATTGCCTTCCTTCCAGGCTGAGAGAGTGTGACTTGCCTAAAGTCACCCAGTGGGTTTCCATAGCTGAGCAAAGCGATTGAAACCCTGGTCTCCCAAAGTCCTAGTCTCAAAGCACTAAACCAGACTATTGTAAGTAAGCAACAGCAGTTATTTCAGTTTAGCACCCAGCCAAAGTTGTTAAGTGTGGACACGCGGGCAAGGGTATTTGGAACCAGGATGACTAGATTTTTCTCACACAGAAGGGGCAACATCCTGAATTGGTTCCATTGTCCAGAACTCATCCCTGCCCACACTTTTGACCCCCAAAGAACTGTGCTCATGTAAACAGCAGTGAAAGTTGCCCAATGCGTCCAGAGCTCATGGCTTTGCCAGCAGCCATTTGCCACAGGCAGTCAAGAGCATTCCCATGACACACAACCGAATTCTCAGGTAGACTAAATGGTGGTTTCAGAAATCTGCAGACTCTTGCTCCCTTCTCCTTCTTTACCCACAAGAGAATGTACAATGTCAAGAAATAGAGGAGAAGGCATTGTGGGGCTAGAAAGGGTGCTGAATTCACCCAGAAACCCTTCCTGCTTCCCCCTGCTGAATTGTCCATGTCTATTAAACATGAAGCAAGCAGAAGCTTTTTATAAAGATTTTCACCTCAGCATCTGCAAGAATAGCACAAAAGAGGAGGGGCAAGTTCGGGATCTAATTCAGAAAAGAAAAAATATGCATTAGAAGATGTTAATCCAAGGCAGCTGCCCACCAGAACTGGGGGATCAGTGACTACTTTAGCAGCAGTGTAGGACAATGGTGAGAGCGGGGAAGAGCGTTTCACAACAATGGCATGCAAATCCTCTGTGTTTGTTTTGTCCACGGATAATGCTCAGACAGGATATTCATGCAGATGAATGCTTACCCTCACATAGAAATGAGAAGGAGGACAAATTAGCCAACAGAGAATTCAGGGAATCCTCAAAGCACCTTCTTTCTATGGTGCTTATGCTGTGATTTTATAATTGGGAAGAAAAGCAAGTGTTATTTCTGTTTGCTTTTGCATGCAGAAAGCTATGGCCAACCGCTCACCAGTGTGTCAGTTGTCAGTGAGACAGCCCTGAAGCAGCAAGGGATGGCGTGTGTATGTGTGTGTTTGTGCATGTACACAGACTGATATACTTGCATGCAGTTAAAAACAACGTCAGTTCAATGTCAGTCCAAGATTTACTCTTCAGTCAAATAGGACAGTTCCTATACTTCAATGAACAAACAGGTGCATTTGGGCAGTCCATGTGTTTAGAAGAGCATCTTAATATTTCGTATCTTCTGACAGCCTATGACAGCTTTTCCTAAGCACCTTTTAGATGTTTTGGAACTACAGAATGGTCATGCTAGAGAAGCAGGTCCATGGCACCTGAGATGTATTTTTAGGTCATACGCTGCTACAGTAAAACTTGGAATTCTAAAGATAATCTATTTCTTTGAGTCAGGTGAAACACCTGGGCGGGGGAAGTGTCTGACCGGTCAAAAGAGACTGTTCAAATTAAGCTGTCCAGTACAGGTCCAATATTGCTAAATAATACCAAAGTGTTTTTAAACCATTAATATTATATGAAGACAGTAATTTGATTTTGTACTTATGCTAATTACAGAACAAATTAGTTCTAAATGGACTATTTTTATGAGATTTTTATTCTGATCTTCATCCAATGAGTGTAGGGAAGTGTACATAACCCTGGCTCATATTATCCTTGCAATAACCTTGCCAAGTTTGTCAAGCTGAGATTGTGTTACCGGAAGAATGTCACTTAATACTATCATGGGAGAGTGAGGGGTTGAATCTTCCTGATCCTGATACTTTACAGCAGATGCAGACAAAAGTGTAGCCTGCTCCCATGTAGAACTGCAGTTCCCATGATCCTTTACCATTAGCTATGATGGCTAGGACTGCTGGGAGTTGCATTTCAACAACGTCTGGTACCCATCACTTACCCACCTCTGCTTTATAGACTAGGAAGTGATTTACTGTGCCCACTTGGCAATGCCCTTATAAACCAAACAGTAACTACAAACTTCACTGCTGAACTTGTCGATGTCACTGTTTGGCCAGGAAGCAGGTAGCCTTTCCCAAATCTTTACTATCAAGAGACATCATCCAGAGATTTTTGAAAAGAGGTAAGCTGTTACTGACACAGCGCCATTCCTGGAAAATGTGACAATATTTGACCATAATTAACTGACAACTGTGTCCAAACTCCCAAACCCAAGGGTGGTCACTTTAATGAATTTGTCAGCATTGACCAAACCACCCAATGATGGTTCCAATTTCTGCTCAGTTTAGTATAAATATTGCAGCAATATATATTGCTCTCAACCACCTGAGCCTCATACACATAAAAGTGCAGGTGCTTAAGGGATCTTCCAACAGTGTTTCTCAACATACTGTGGAAGCACAGTGTGGAATTTCACTGCAATAAAAAGGCCTTATGCAGGGGGGCTAAAAAAATTACAGTACCTCGTCTCCTGTCCACATCAGTCCATTCATCTACATGAAGCATAAAACAGAAAAAATGACGGGTCAAGTGCTAAGAACGACACACTGAAAAAGGGAAATAAGGAGGAAAGAATCCAGCAATGGGACTTATTTTCCCCCGGACTACCACAGTGCTGTATAGCAAAGGAGAAGAGAGTAAGTAATTATTACTAAGCATAAAAAAAAAATGAGAAGGGAGTAAGTAACTGGAGAAGAGAATAAGTAATTAAGTAATAAAAGAGCGTATATAGGGTGAGAGTGATCAGGAAATGGGCCTGGGATGCTTCTGCAACCTCATTCCACAAATTATGGGAAAACAACTGCATTTTCCCAGTAATAAAATTTGGCTAATGGACTTCCTTCTTTCCCTTTTTTTTTTTTTTTTTTACATGTCTGGCAGTCCACCAGGCCACCAGGGGTTCCTGGTGGCAAAACAACTAGCCTCTGAATCCACCACAGTTGTCTGCCCTTAGTCTAAAAGACTGAAACTGAGTTGTAACCAAAAGCATATGCGGGCAAAGGAGTGAAGAATGAGGCAAGAAGATTCAAGTGCAAAGTTAAAAGTCTGATCATTCAGTAGCGTGAGGTAGCACCTCATGCTTTCCTTGGAGAAAACGTAATTTTTTGGGCTGCCATGCTTGTCAAGAGAGTAGCTCTGCTGTCAGAGTTCCAGCACCCATGCTGGGGTGAGAGAGGATAGCAAGGCCTTATCTACTAGGATTGAATTTTTACTGTTCCTGGTTTATGGAAAAAACAGCCTTCTCTCCACTCTTCCCCTCACTAGCAGATGGGTTCCAAATCACTGCCAATATTTTTTTGAAAGACTGGGACCTTTAACTGGTTTTTTGCAAGAAAAAGAGAACAACCTGTTAACTGTAGGTTTTGATAATCAGTATATTTGGGAAAAACAAACAGTAGAAGTATACGAGTGGTATTTACAATTGGAGAAGCTATTTTGTATTGCTATAAATTTTATATTGCTATTTTATATTGTTGGAGGTCAAATGCGAATTCTGCATTTGTACACTGCTTGTAAATGGGGTTAAGATGCTACAAGACTCCTTGTCTCTGTGTGGGCACAGCTACTATCTAGATCAGTGGTTCTCAACCTGTGGGTCCCCAGATGTTTTTGGACTTCAGCTCCCAGAAGCTCTGAGCATTGACCATAGTGGCTGGGGCTTCTGGGAGCTGAAGTCCACAAACATCTGGGGACCCACAGGTTGAGAACCACTGAACTAGATGGAAATGTTCAGAACTTATTTTTGCAGAGGCGCTTCCCCAAATGCTGAAAAGGTTTTGATTACTGCAGCACGTGGTTTTCCAAACTTAAGGTATCTTGTGCGTAACACATTCTGTTTTGCTGCTGGTCAGTAGTTGATAAGCATAGGCTTAATTTGCCTGTCTGGTAGCTGAAGCATACATCACTGAGGAAATCCCATTGTGGGAGGGAAAGCAGGTCAGCCCTGGGAAAAGCGTGTTCCTCGTGACATCTAGTTTGCTCCCTTTTCTGTGTGACCTGGGGAGTGAGTCTTTTACACCCCCACGGCAGACACCCTTTCTGACCCAAAGCTCTGAAAGCTGCCTTGGGTTCCAGGTCTGGGGAAACGGTAGGCTATACACAAACACCACTAACATTATCCTTTTAAAAAGTGTTCTTTGGATTATAGACACAAAGTTAGCATCTGGACCGGTCTGTGATAATCCAGCCTCCAGACTCCCACCGGCCAGCTTGGTAAAGTTACTTTTTCGGGCAGCTCCTAGAATCCCTTTAGCCAGCTGGCTTTTCAGTACAACAGCTTCCAGCATCCCCACACCCAGCGGAATCAGCTTGGAGAAGTTCCTTTCCGGGATGACAAGTCCCAGAACCACCACCACCCCCCATCCCGCGGCAGCCACGCTAGGTGAGTTCCTTGGGGGGCTGAGAGGTCCCAGAATCCCTCAGCCAGCCTTGGGGATCCTGTCCCCCTCGCCCAGCTCTGGCCCCGGAAAGGGGGCGGCGAGAGAAGGGGTCGCAAGGGCGGGGGGCGGACACTTTGGGGGGCGGGGACCTCCCCCTCCCCCTCCCCCTCCCCCTCCCGCCGGCCCCCGCCTAGCTGACCTTGGCGGGCCTTGTCTCCCGGGATGCTTTGCGCGCGGAGCCGCTGGTCCACGATGTAGAGCATCTCCCCGCCCAGGTTGAGGACCAGCAGCGGCAGCGTCCGCAGGGACATGGCGGCCCGAGGGCGGGAGGGAGGAGGAAGGGGACAAAGGCCCGCCGCCGCCGCCGCCGCCGCCGCCCTCGGCTCGGCCTCGGAGAGAGTAGCCCGGCCGCCGCCGCCCTCGGCCGCGAAGGCTGCCGCTGACGGGAGTCAGAGCCGCGGCGGTGGCCCCGTCGCCAGGCAACGGCTGGGAAAGAGTGAGCCAATGAGGAAGCGGCTTGCTGCCTGGTTCAGGTCTGGTGGCGTCAACCTTGGGGGCGGGGCTGGCACCTTGAAACGGCCATTTTAAGGGCGCACGCGCAGTTCGGAGTGTGAAGGCGCGAGGTGGGAAGGATAAGTGTGTTCCCGTTTTGGACTGCTCTCGATTATGAATGCAAAATATTTCCAGTATTCTTAAAATGTTTCTGTGACATGAATGTGAAATAGAATTTAAGGAACGACACGCCCCAGAAATCCTCCCAACCACATCCAGCTTGAGCTTGGCAAAGTTACTTTGCAGTGCAACTCCCAGCATGTTAAATTTATATTTAATATGGTATGTAATTGCAGTATGTGTGAAATTTAGGTATGTTGTGTAATACTTAGAATAGCATATGTTATAGACAGTAATTCTAAATATTCTTTAATATACTTATTATGATGTACATTTAGAATGAGGTGTCATTCTACATTTATGTTCAGAATACAGAATACAGTAATATTTAATAAAATATCCAGGTGTGGTAGGCCCTTATTTCCTCTCAGGCTGGTTTTGCAGTTCCAACCTAATTAGGCACTCTGGTGCTTAGCCTGAATAAATCTTCGTATTCTTTCACTAAATCAGAAAATTCAAACTAGATCTCTAACTCCCCACTGGACTTTTCCAGGATCTCCACTGGATTTTTTGGTATGCTGCTGCTCTTGGCACCAATTTGTGACAGGCCCTTATTTCTTCTCAGATTGGTTTTGCAGTTCTGACCTAACAATGGGTCCTGGTACATCCGCTTTGTCCTCCCTCCCCTGAAATCCAAAATGCGCTTGCCGGTGGTGATAAAATACTCTGCTTTACTCTCACAGTGCTGAGACCATGAGAAATTCTCTCTGTTTCCAGGACGATCTGGACTTTTGAGGGGGTAATTTCCTATGTGGCCTCAATGGGAAATTGACAACTGGAATATCCCAAGCTGGATCAAGGAGAGCAGCCAGAAGGTGCCAGGTGGAAGAGGCGGTGCAGCGTGGCCAGGTAAGGGCCTCTCCTTCCTTTAAACCTGACCAGACCTTCTTGGGGCCTTCTTCGCTTTCTGTGTGGATCACCCTCCTGGTATGCGATGAGCTCCATGGTCCCAAGAAACCTGCAGGAACTAAAAAAATCATTTATTTGTTTATTTATTTATTTTCTTATATTTTTATGCCTCTTTTCTCCCAGAGTGGGACCCAAGGCAGCTTCCAACAGTAAATTAAAGAAATTAAAAACATTTAAAACAATGAAAACATATAAAATTATAAAAACCTAAAACAATATTCAATTTTTAAACAAGTTAATAGATAGAATAAAGTTCCCCAGCTCACATAAAAGCCTGATTAAAAAGAAATGTTTTAATCTGATTGTGCCTATGGATTCCAGCCCATGAAACTCACTGTGTGATTTTTAGGCAATTTAGTCTGTGTCTCAGCCTAGCTTACTGCACCAGGTTGTTGTGAGGGTAAGCAAGTAGGGGGTGAGCCATGTAAGCTCCTTTGAGCTCATGGGCAGAAAATAAGGATTTAAATACAACAAATATGAAACTTTTGGCACAACTCAGCTCTGTCCACTTGTATAGCCTCCACTTCTTGCCTTTGTTGACCTTTTTCTTTCTTTTTTAAAAGATGGAATAAGTTTTGTGACACCTTAAGGACTAACAAATTTTACCGAGCATAACATCTTTTGTGGACTTCAAGCTCAACTTGCATCAGATGGAAGTGAACTGAAGTCTATGAAAGCTTTTGTTGTATAAAATGGGTTAGTCTTTAAGGTTAAGGTCTCTGTTGCCATCTTCCACAGCAATATGCAAGCGCTTTTGGAAAATATTTACAGTGTAAGCCTCCTGTTTATATTGAAGGGAACTCTGTTAGAAGACAATAAGCAACTATTCTTTCCTGCAGGTTAACAGCTCTGTTGTCTGTTTGTGATGTCTGCTCCCCAGTTTTTTCTATACACACCCGCTGGCCTCACTTCATCTTGTGGGAATAGCAATAGCATTTATTTCTATACCGCCTATCAACTAAGTGTTATCTAAGCAGTTTACAAAGTATTTTAGCTAATTGCCCCCAACAAGCTGGGTACTCATTTTACCGACCTGTGAAAGGATGGAAGGCTGAGTCAACCTTGGAGCCTGGCAGGATCGAACTCACAACCTTGTGGTTGCAGTACTGGCATTTAACCACGGCGCCACCAGGGCGCAGAATGAATTCTGTAACTTACAGAATGAATTCTGTAAGTTAACAGCACTGTGTGAAGACATAGTGAGGATAACCTCTGATTCTAGTCAGTGGCTGCTTATGGCTCCCATGTAAGTGGGCTGGTGAACGTGCTATGGGATTTAGTCCAAACTTTAAAGGAACTATCCAAAGACCTGATTTATTCTGGAGGCAAGGTTTCAAGTGTGTTTGAGATGCAACTCCTTTAAAGTGAAAGAAGCTCTCCAAGGAACTAAACCTCTTTCAGTTTCATTCCTAATGATTGCTTTGGGCGTTGGCCAGTTTATTCTCAGGTTCAGCACCTTGAAAGGCTCCTTTTAAAGTATGGATTACAACCGAGATAAGATTCAACCCTGACAGGGAAACCACCCTCCACTACTGGTTCTAAATATATGGTGAAAAGGGGACGGAACACTTGTCTACGGGTGATCTTACATGTTTCTGACATGTCCCCTTTAGTGCCAACTCCACAAAGCTTCCTTCAGCCTCCTCTGAGAATTAAAGTGGTGCAATTTACCTCTGCAGTAATGGACAACTGCTGGGAACAGAAAGCATGTAGGTACCTGACTGAAAGTTGCTCTCAGTGAGACCCTGAAAAGAGGCATTGTGAAAGCAGTGTAACCTATACCACATGCTGACCTCCTGTTTTAGTCAAGACCCACCTTTGTGCTGTGTTAATCCACTTGTTAAGTCCGGGAACGGACGTGTACTTCCCGAGCCATGCGGCACAACTCACACCAGCCACAAAGACACATAGAGAGAGCATCCCGACAGACTGTGCCCTAAAGGAGACAAACCAGTCCAGAAAAGAGTGAGACAGTCCACCCTCAAGCCCTGAGCAATCCTCTGATTTCACTTTGACTTGGAATCATCTCTGATTTCTGTCTTAATTTCCAAACAAGAAACTATGTTCGTGTGTGTGTTTGAACGAGAAGCTGTGAACAACTGTGGTTGATACTTAATGCCTAACGCGTAATGCCGTCCCCATGGTCATTGTCCCCTGTCTCATATTTTGGCCCAGAAACTTCAGGGCTTTGTAGGGATCTTGAACTGGCAACTCTAGCCGTGCATTGTCTTGAGCCATCTATTGGGAGAAAGACAGGACATACATAAAATGTAAAAATAAATCAATTAAAACAAATATTTTGTCCCTGTCACATGTTTTAAAGTGTTGTTGTTTCTGGAACTAATCCATTGGCACCCGGTGACTTGTTACAACTGTTGCTGCTGCTCTTTTACAGTTGCCTCTGAGCTTGACAGCTGGTTTTAGTCCTGTGTATAGGGTGCAGGACTTCAACAATCGCCACTCCCTACTTTTTAAGGTTTCTGAACATTTAATGAGGTCTCTTGGAATGGTTCTGCTGGCACACATCTTGCCGGATCATGTGTACTCAGAGCTATGATCTTACCGGGATGCCATAGGAGTGCCGCATGTGTGTTCGCAGTGCTGTCATGCCACCGGGTACCAGCCCAAGGCAACAGTGCTCTCCGGATTTGCGTGACACGTAACAGCTCAGGATGGCCGGGCAGCAAAATCCAACACAGCCTTCAAAGAGACAACATGAACAGAGGCCTGTAAATGAATATTAGCCTAGATTCTTTCTCAGTTCTGATTAGAGTAGACCCCTTGAATCCATTAGATGTACCTATGTGTTGGCTCACATCCAACAATTAATGAACAAGATGTCACCAAATATGATTTATTTATTTGATTTTCTGCTAAATGGGGCTCAAACAGTTTATTAGGAATGTCAGAAATCAATGATGATGGGCTGTTAATGGTATGGTGTGCTGTATTGTTTTGTTGGGTTTTAATTGTCTTTTAATGGATTTTACATGGTTTTAACTCCATAGATCATTCAATTGTCCTTAAAATAACCTTTTAAAGATATTTTTACTGATGTTTTTGTTTGGCTTTTAATCTGTGCTGGTTTTAATAATTTGTAAGCTGATTTGAGTCCTATTGCTGGGAAAAAAGTGAGATATAAATTAATAATATGAAGTATGGAGGAAGCCTGTTTTCTGCTGCTCCAGAGACCAGGACATGGAGCAATGTCTTCAAATTTCAGGAAAAGAGATTCCGTCTAAATGTTAGGAAGAACTTCTCGACAGCAAGAGCTATTTGACAGTGGAATATGCTGTTGCCTCAATGGAGGGTGGTGGAGTCTCCTTCTTTGGAGGTTTTTAAACAGAGGTTGGATATCCATTTGCTGGGGGTGCTTTGATTGGGTATTCCTGCATGGCAGAATGGAGTTGGACTGGGTGGCCCCGGGGGTCTCTTCCAGCGCTATAGTTCTATGCTTCTGTGACTATCCCAAAAGGCAAAATTAATGCGGGCCTTAAAAGAGAAACCCACCTGAAGATTTCTCTAAAGACTGGAAACCATTTATGGACTTTTTGAATGAAAAGAATCCTAACAATGCAACAATTTGTGTATATGGTTATTAGCAGTTATTTTAGCTGGATCTATAATTGTAGAATAATATTATCTTGTCTTCTTTTTATTCTGTTTTTCTCATTACTGTTTGGAGGGGGTCAAAGACCTTTTGTCTATTGGTATTTCATTGTTTAATTGTGTGGTTAATAAGTCAGTCTCCTAACGAGTTAGCATTTAGTTGCTTTTTCTTAGTTTATTGCTTTAGTATTTTATTATTTAGTGTGTTAATTTAATGTCTATATTAGAAAGCTTAGTCAGAATTTATGTAATTTTGTATAAAAACTGATAAACAATATATTTTCTAAAAAAAATCCCCCTCCTGGTGTTTCTTCAGTCTCCAATTTTAAAGTACTGCAGTAATGTAAAACTTCAGTTGAGCATTTTGGAATACAGTTTAGGCATTGAAAAAAAAGGAACAGCCCACAGGAAGAGCAAACACAGCAAGTAGAAGAATTTGAGGTGCAAACAGTTTTCGATGTTCCATGCTCTTCAAAGCCAGAAATTTGGGGACTGAAGGAAAATTTTATTTGGAGGTCAATTTATCCCTCCTTTCCACAGCAGTGCCATGGACTTAGAATTTTCTGCTAAAGAGCTCTAGTCTGCTCCTCGAAGATACACCTTGAAAGGAGCTCTCTGTCAGGGAATTCTAAATACCCTTCACCAATTACAAAGACCACGTGTTTGATAGGATGGAGCTGTAACAATTAAAGTGAGGATGCAGTCATTAGTCTTAAGCACATTTATCTAGAAGCGACATGAAAATTAAAGGACAAATTCCAAGAAAGTGCGTTTAGGAAAGGGGTCAGCAATGCACTGCGAGTACCCCCTGGGCATCCCAGTCTCCTCCACATATACAGCTGTTCCCCACAGAGGAAGCGCAGCTTGGTGCCTACTTACACATGGGGCAGTCTGAACAGCAGTCGTATCTCCCGGAGCTCCAGCTGCCTTCTGAGGAGAGGGTGACGGGGGAGACGGTGCTGACCGGCTGGCAAACCACAGGCTCAGACATGGCTAAGACTGAGTTGGCGACTGTGAATTGGCCTCTAGAAAAGGCAAGCTTGAACAGTAGTTGCAGCGGTCTTGCAAGCAGGACCCTGGAAGCTCTTTTATACCCACGAACTCAACGCCTCAGTTCCTTGTGGTATCTGACTAAGCCACAGGGAGTTGAGCAATGGGGGAGGCAGAAAGGAGGGGGCAATGGTACTGGAGTATTGTGAAGACCTGAAACCCTTTCACACCACATAGATGTAGTGCTGTGATTCCAGTTTAATTGTCATGAGAACCTCATGAAATCCTGGGATTTGTAGATGGGGTAGGACTATTGAGAATTCTCTTCCCAAAGACCTCTAGTACCTCCCCAAACTGAAAACTATAGCATCTCAAGCTGAACCTCAAGTGAAAACAGGTTAGATTCTTCATTTCCCATGGCAGCTAAAGCAGATCCTAGTGTGACAATTGTGTAGTATGAATGGGGCCTCTGGTGAAAGTGAGCACGGAAAAGTAGCTTTCAGTGTCAGCACTGTTGTGAGGAGCTCATTGATGAGTTAGCAAAAGAAGCGCTGCATAAATATGAAAGTTAGTAAAAAAAAAAAGAGAGAGAGAGAGAGATGAAAAAAAAAAGAGCTTTCCACAACTGTTTGTGCAGTCTCTCCATCCTGTGCCACTGTTTGGCTCTTGAGAACAATCAATAGGCAGTAGGGGACATCAGCCACAGAGTGCATGGGCAGCAGAACCATATGGTCACATCTTGAGGCAGCACCATGGACTGCAACAGTTTCAGACTGTGAGTGGACCACATCCCCCAATTTTCTGCAGGGAAAAACCATGCCACATTTAGAAAATTAACTCAACAGGGAGCACAGTAGGCCAGAGATGCTCTCCCTCCTAAGTCAGCATTTTCAAAATAGCGCTTTGGGTATGTTGGCCTACCGCTCTACTATCCCAAGCCAGCATCTTGAAGGACACTAGATTGAAGACCCCCTTTTTGTTGGGTAGTTGCCTTTTGTTCTTATGTGTAAGAAGCTTGGCCCGTGGCAGAGCAATAGAGAAGACAGTGGCTGCAACTGTGGAGCGACACAGTCCTCATCACTTCATTTGGTTGAAAAGAGAATTCGGGGGAAAAAATGAAACAAAGACCTTAAAGTAGGGATGGGAATCTCATGGCCCTCCAGATGCTACCGGAGAGCAACTCCCACCAGCCATGGCCAGCATAAACCAAGGTGAGGAATGCTGGGAGTTGCAGCCCAACAGCTTGATGGCCATATCACTCCTTCCCCACATTAATGAGGGTACATAGTAAAAGGGGACAAGGAAGAAATGGAGGCAAGGTGAAAGGCATAAACAGGGCCAAAACTAACAAAAGAACTAATGAATTTCCTTCTTCTCTCTGGCTGGAGTTGAGATGAAACTGCTCTACCTGGATTTTTCCTCTCACCAGCCCAGAGAATGGAAGGCAGTGGGACTCGAGCTTTTCCAGAAGGCCGTCAAGGCGCAGAGCTGGGGCAACAGCTCTGTGGGTCTGATACAGGCCCTCATTGAGCCATGGAGGCTCCTGACCAAGCCCTGCCCTGAGACTTCTTGTTACCAGTGATAGGGCAAGTGACTGGGGACAGCAAGTGAGGAGTCTCTTTTGCATGCCATGTCCTTCACCTGGGAAGGCAAGTAGCCCACTAGATGGTTTGCTTGTGCTACATCCTCCCCAAGGGAGAGATAAAACCTTTACTGGGGCACCTGCTGGATACCCAGGGACCCCAATTTCTTGCCAGGGAAGGCCAGTGTGCAGCAGAACTGACTCAACCTGGTGCCTCAGCTGGAGATAGATGATGTCATAGGAAGTGGCTCAGACCCTGACATCATGTGGGCGACGGAGGGGGGCAGATACAGCTCTTCTCAGGCCAAGAATCTCCCACTCTTGCCCTACGTAAAACAGGAAACACTGATGTGAAATGAATCTGCCTCTGTGACCTCAAATGTTGCAAGTTTGTGCAGGATCAACAATTGACAGATGTTTTGCAAGAAGTTACAGTTTCAACTGCAAGGTGTTATTAATGCATCTCTCAAGAAGGGATGTTTTCAATCTTACTTAAAAGAAACAGCGCCAGGACTGCTGTAAAAAAAGCACTCCCTGCACTTGAACATAGATCAGTATCAAATTTCCCTTTTTTGATTTGCACGCTCATTCCATTGGCCACGGCCTGTGAAGCGTGCGTAAGGCAGGAAGAAAGCTAAGCATTCACACATACATATGGCAGAGGAATTTGGGTGGGGTTTAAGCAATTTATTAATAGTTCTTTTCTGCCTTTGCTGCTCAATATAAGCCTCTCTGACAAGTAGCTTTTGCTTATACTGGGGTTCCTTTGTTCTGCTGCACCTCCTCTTTTACTGATTTGGCTCTTCCTCGGCCCCTTCGCCTTGGTTTCAGTTCCCCTTGGGCTTTTAGCTTCTGTGTTTCTTGGAAGACCTAAAAGATTAAGATGAAGACAATTTAGGGGAGGCAGTAGTGGATTCATCAGTCCCTAGACAAGACTCTGGTGCTTCTCTGGACCTCTGAAGGGTCACCAGCCAGATAGGCCCTCTCTCTTTTCTATACAGTTGTCACTGCTGGATCACATTCTGCCCTCTTAACACTTTCTTGAAGTTGATGGACTACTAGATGGCAGAGATATGGAGAGGGGGACGGAAGATTTTCTGATGCTCAACTTTTTTCTGGAAAATTTTATACATCCATCCATACAACCATCTTTACATTTATCTTTAGCTGTCCAGGCTGTTGTACTGCAACCAATCCCACTAGATGGGCTAGGTACAGGATACGGATTTCTGTAAGCGAGTCTTCTGAAGAGACAAACACTGAGGAATCCTAGTATGAGATGGTTGTGCTCACGCTTTTTATGCCACCCTTAAGAAACCAACCAAGCGCTGCTGCCCTTCTCTTCCCAGAGGCTGAGGGAAGTTGCCTCTGTGCTCAGCTCCGCCTGCCATGTTTCCTTAATAACATTCTTTGTGCCACACAACGAAAAATCATGAAATTTCATTGGGCCAGCAGGTCTATCAATTCAAGCAAGTAATGGATTTTTAAGATTCCCCCTCCTCCCCAACAATGGTCGCTTTCGTTAGTGCTCCCTCTCCCAGGTCTCCAATGAAAGTTGATGGAACTGGTGCCCCTCATTTGCATCAGTCTCAATTTACAACGTAAGTCCAGGAACACAACCCTGACATATTTTGAAACTCACCTGTACGAAATTCTACAGGCAAATTCGCCACTGGTGGCTTCCTGCCCAAAGCCTTCATCATGACAATGGCAAGAACTCACTGTCCTAATCAACCAAAGTTCTCCCTTCTATTTGAGCTCTCTTTCCCCATATTGAAGCAGCCACTGCTACTACCTCTGAAATCCCCACCTGGCTGTGCTGGAGAGTCTCACCTTGATGCACAAGGCCTTTTTGGCGACCCAGCGCCGTGTGGCCCGGCGGCAGTACTGTGGAGGGGGCACATACTCAATGCCCAGCTGCTTGCAGGTGTTCTCAAAGACGTCGTAGCGGCTGTTGCGCAGGTACTTCAGCAGCATCTTCCGCCGGTCCATGGCCATCAGCATACAGCGACGGTTAGTCTTGTCCTGGAGAGAGAGGTTCAGGTCTACGGACGGCACTTATGCTAAGCAGGGGTGACAAACTACATGTGTGCACCATTTTCCTCTTTCTGCCCCCCTCCCCATGCACAGGTCAGACTAGCACATTCCTGGCTAGCTGCAGTCTCTTCTGGTTTTCATTTTGGCCAGCTTTGGGATGGTTGAGAATGGTGGCCTGGAGGTCACGGAGGTGCCTTTTGGCAGTGGTATTTTGAGGCTGTTGTAATGTTTTGATGCTTGTCTGGTCTGTGAATGTGTCATGAGGGGGTTTACAGGATGCAAAGAGGGGATGGGGGGGTTCATATAGTTCACAGGGCACATTTTGCCCATGCACTGTGGTCAACGCAGAACTGCCCACTGTTAAAATGTCTTTCACTGATTCCACTGTCTGGCTATAAATCTGAGGACTGAAATTAATTGCGCCCACTTATTACAAATGGCAGTGCAGGAGCCTTTTTTCCCCCTTTGTAAAGTTTCTTTATGAAGTGAAAGATAGTAAAACAACTGCTAATTTGTGAGAAGAAAGTCCTTTCGTCATCTTATTTGGGAATGTAAAACATTCCCTGTTACAACTTGCACAACCCAAAATGTTTAATTCAAAAATTAAACAACTTCCATGCCAACTAGAATTGTGCAAGATGCCATTTTAAACTGAAACCCTGTTCACCTCTCAGCTTCAGCATGAAATACAAGCTACTTGCTCATCATCATCGATTTCTTTGCTACTTCCCACAAAATTTTGCTGACTCTGGACACAATATTTATGGCGCTTCATGCCATATGATGCAAGAGAGGAAACTCACGGCACAGGAAGTTACCTTCGGGTGCAGATGCAGATGCTCTTGGATTGTGCGGATCTTGGCTGTCAAATATGCGACTAGGAGAAAAGAAAATAATTGGGGGAAGGCTATTTCCACAAGACTACCTCTAATCATATATCTTCTCATCCCAATTTCAAGAATATTTATTTATTAAAATACTTATATTCTGCCCTACATCATGGGATCTCAAGATAATGTCCAGCAAAATCAATTTAACCAGACTCAATTAAGGAAGCTACAGCAGCCCTGGGTTCTCAGGTCTGTTGGTAATGAGGTCATTTGGAGGTGTCCCATTCAGAGGGTGAATATTAAGTTGAAGGTCAACATTTGCAGATAACAACAACAAAACCATAATTTAAAGCACTGTAAAATTTAAAATGCACTAAAGCATAGTAAACAATCTGACAAATCAAAGCAAGACAGTTTAAAACCAGCTAAAACAGGTTAACCCAATTTAAAAGCATGCACATGTACAGATTTGATTTCTTCTCTCATTTCATCAAGTTTTTCCCTTCGCCTCCAACAAACTTCTTATCTACTTACTTTGAACCTCAAAGGAGCCCTTGTCATTTGGAGCTTTTCGGACTTTATCTGCTAGCTGTTCTTTCTTTATTTTCACTTTTTCCTTCTGTGTGCACAAGGAAAAGGCAAAACTGCTACAACTATATTTCTGGAGCAGGAATAAGTACTGGAAAGCACATGTAGTAAACCAGCAGAAAAGGGAGACTAGGGTCATTTCCGCACTAGACTAATATTGTGCTATTATTCTACTTTCAAAATCCCACGGGATGCTGGGGTTTGCGGTTTAGGGAGGGGCCTCAAAAGCTCCTCCCTAAATGCAAACCCCAGTACTCCACAGAATGTCAAAAGTGGAATAATAGCACTAATACAGTCTAGTGCAGAAATGGCCATGGCTCCATGTGCTTATGGATGGTCATAACCATTCGTAAGCACGTGGAGCCTAGTCTTCTTTTTAAGGCATTTAATTTCCTTACTTTATTTAAAGCCTTTTAAAAATTGCTTGTTAGTGCTTATGCCTTCACTTTAGAAAACTAAATCTGAAGTGCATTAACAGACGTTTATCACTGCTTTCAGGTCAACCCTGACTTCGGGCAGCTCTGAGCCAGGGCTTTCTTGGCCAGACGGAGTCAGGGCAGATTTGCCCTTGCCTTTCAATGGGTCTGAGAGAGTGGGACTTCTATCCAAGTTCACCTAGGGCTGAGCAGAGAGTCAAACTCTGTTTTCCCAGAGTCTTAGTCTAACAACAACCTATGGACTCAATAACGGAAGCTACAGCTCTGAGTTTGCAAGAACTGAGCAGGGTTGTTAACAAGTCAACTGAATTTGCATTTTGGGGGAAAATGTGGGATGGAAATAAATTTAACAGCAACAGGATTTTTTTTTCTCATGGTCTCAGGTTAAGGTTACCTCAGGTAGGACTGGGTGGGTGCACAACAACTTTTTATGCCATTGCAGAACGAGTGAAGCATAGAAGAATGGGAAAAGGAATGATCCTGCACAAAGAGTAGCTGCCCAGATAAGAGAGAACTGACCTGGCTTGCCATTTCCAAAGACAGCATTCTTCTTACCAAACTGTCCACCCTGCAGGAAAGCACAAAACAGCCCCTGGGTTATTCAGTTTGTATCCTCTGAAAAGTTTAGCCTTTTAAGAACAGTCTTGAGAGATGTTAAAATCAGGAGAATTAAATTTAGTCCTGAGAACATTCTTTTGTCCCAGAATATTTGTAACGGAGATGGAGAACATGTGGATAAAAGGAATTTTTAAATGATCTCCCTGCTTTGCTTGAAGATGCCAGGCAATAAAATGAGGCAGTATCTGCATTTGGAGCAGTGGAGGGGGAGGATGAGGGGATGGCCCATTCCCTTCCCACTGCAGAATCTGGAGAGTGGCAAAGTGGAAAGCAACCCAATTTTGCACAGGCCATGACTAGCACTGCAGTCTAAATGCACAGCCCAGCCCCTTGCAGTGGCAACCTTACTGGTCTACAACTGGAACGTTGGCATATTTCTTCTGCAACGTTGTAGGAGGCAGGTCATCCAAATGGCTGGTGATTTCTGCAAAGAAAAAAAGGGGTGAGGATTAAAAATGATAAATAAATACTGTGCGAAATCTCTCTGGCCCACCACACTGGCTCCAACAGTGCCCAGCCAAGCATCTCTGGAAGGCCATAAGCTTGTGGCTGGAGGCATTGCAACACTCAACTCTTAGCCTATTCCATACGGTCAGGAGAAGAAAGTACATTGCAAGGAGGTGGCAGAAGCAGATTCCAGATAAGAAAGACTTATTGGCTAAGAAGTTGCAAGCACTTAGTTGATTTCCTTGGGCAACAGAATATGCAGTACATTATTTATTTTCACATCTCAATCAGATCAGGACTGGGATTGGTGGCTAAGACTCAGAGCCATCATTTCAAGGATCTGGCACACCTTTACCTTCGTGAAACAAGTATGCCACGTTTCTTTGTAGGAGACTCAAGGCTCTTTGCCTTGCACTTATTAATTTGTATCTAGGTGAGAAAGCAATGGTAACAGGTTTGCCAAGAAAGCCTGGACCACGTGTGGCCCCAAGTTTCAGGTGGTCTTCTGGGCTAGACTAGGGCCATTTCCGCACAAGGCTGGTACAGCGCGATGATTCCACTTTCAACCTCCTCTGGAATCCTGGGGTTTGCGGTTTCGGGAGGGGCTGAGTGGCCCCTCCCGAAACTGCAAACCCCAGGATTCCAGAGGAGGTTGAAAGTGGAACCATCGCGCTATAAGAGCCTCCTGCGGAAATGGCCTAACTGAAGGCAGAGCAAGGCGGGAAGAGGACAACTGGGCACGCACCTTGCTTCTTTCTCCGGACAGGCTGAGCATAATCTCTTGATGCTGGAAGGAGAAGACTCTTTTCTGGAAAGAAAAGCAGCCTGGCTTTAATACGCAGTACTTAATATGCAAGCCACGCTGTCCGCGTGTTTTGCTATTGCAACTGGGCGCCATTTTTAAGCTGCCTCCTGCTCCCCTTTTGCCGATCGCGGAGCCGCCCTCAGGGTCCCGGGCATAAAGCAACCTCGCCCACGGGCCAGCAGCCCTCCTCGCGCAATAACCTCCCGCCGTGTTTTGATAACTCAGCGCGGCTGAAGATGGAAAGGCCCTCCTTTCTACTGCCGTTGTATGATATCCCGGAGGAAAGCGGTCTGAGGGATGCGAGGCCCCCGTCCCCCGAAAGAGACTGGACGAGAACGTCAGGAACACCGAAAGGTGTTCCAATCCGGATTAGGGGCGGCCGTGTGAACGGGGCGAAGCGGGCGCTCCGAATTAGGCGAGCCCGCCCCCGTCCTCCCTCTCCTTACTCGGCGGCGGCGTCCGCGCCACATCCAGCCCGAGGCGGCCGCTCCCGGCTCTCAGCGCGGCGCCAGCCAGCGCCGAGACGCCCCGCAGCCACATCCCGGCTCCGGCTTCTCCTCCCTTCTCTCAGCGCCTGGGCGCCGCCATCTTAGGACGCCGACGGGCGACCAATAGGAAGCAACGTCCCGCCCCAGGGCAATGATCGGCACCGCACGCAGCCGCTTGTTTTCTTTACGCTAGCAGGCGTAGCATGGTGGGATTCAGCTCGGAGTGCGCATGCTCATCGGGAAGATTCTGCTTGGTCTGCGAACTGCTGGAGGCGTGGTCTCGGCGAGGGTGAGGGTGTGTTGCGCACTTTGGACCACAACTCCCACAATCCTCCAGGAAGCAAGACTTTCCCTGTGTTGACTCCGTTCGTGCAGAAAGGCGCGTGGGTTTAAACTGTTTTAATTTTTGGAACTTGTATAAAACTGTTACGTGTGCTTTCTGTTTTTTAAAAAATATTCTTTAAAATTCTTCTTCTTCTTTTAAATTTCTAATGGTTTGCATTTCCGAATTTACTCTGCTTTTGCCAGAATCCTAAGCTCCAGGCAGGATGAGGTCGTTGCCTCTCCCCGCATGAGCTTCTTCTCCGGCGTTCGCTGGAAAGAGTGAGACACTGGACTCTTTCCCGCCTGTCGTCGCGCGCCCTCGAGCTGCTTCCAACTTACGGCAACTTGTGTGTTTTCCTGGCAAGATTTGTTCAGAGGGGATTTGCCTTTGCCCTCCCCCGAGGCTGAGAGAGTGTGACCCGCCCAAGGCCAGCCGGCGGGTTTCTTTGACTCAGCGGAGATCAGACTGGGCTGGAAGGAAAACTCTTGTCAGTTTTGGTCCCAGAATGGTCCCAGACTGGTCTACTCCTGCAGCGCACGCTTCCTGGTTTTGCAGAATAACAGGTGAAAGTTCTGTAGAATAGGGCTTTAAAAAAAAAAGCCCTATTCTACAGAAGTTTCACCAAAAAGGACAAAGGTTGGTGCCACTGGTGCTTGGTGGCTGCTCTGTCAGTGGAGTGTGGAATCCACTCCCAGTTTTGGATAGCATTAAAGGAGCCGTTCGAGGCGCTGAGCCTGTTTGGAGAAAAGCTTCGGCTCTTCGGAGAGAACCCAGTTTGTCCTAACACCCAGAGGGGATCCACCGCCCCACAGACATGGGAGTTAGCAGGTTGTGCATGGCTGCAGCATAGCGAGGAAGACAGGCAGGCTTTTCTTCTT
Organism: Iguana delicatissima; assembly: GCA_948472985.1. Taxonomy (NCBI): domain Eukaryota; kingdom Metazoa; phylum Chordata; class Lepidosauria; order Squamata; family Iguanidae; genus Iguana; species Iguana delicatissima. The sequence goes on along the minus strand of CAOKZL010003253.1, from coordinate 38,839 downwards.
GCAGCCCCCAAGAAGGAGGACAACACAGGAAACAGTATGAAGCACCTTTAATTTGCAACATTCTAAATACATGATAAATAGCAGCAGTAGTGAAGGTAAAATGTTTAGAGGAAAAAAAACCCCTGGTGTTCCCTCTAAGAACTCCTCTTGTCTCCAGTAATAAACAAAAAGAAGACATCCTACTTTCTCTTTCTCAGTTCCCCGTTTCTCTTAGTATGTGTTCAGGAGGGCGCTGCTTCAAGTCATTTTTGTGGCTCCTTGTCAAATGTAAATACTTATTATCATTAGTCCAAAAAACCAAACAACTCCCCCCAAACCCCAGGAATGTAAAGGCTATCTGAAAATGTTCTCATCATCAGTGACCTACTCTTTGACATTTCATAGATGAAAGCTGGAATGCGTGTGCCCAGGCACCCTCAGAGTTTGGTCAAGAAGGCAGAAGTTGTTAAAAAGGAAAAACACAAAGCTAGGAGAGGCTGCAGCAGTTTGCTTTTGCCTGAGCCTCCTGGGAAGGGCAAGATCCTGCCCCTTCCTTTCTTCTCCCTCCTGCTGGTTAACTGAGTGCAAACTATGTTTGTACTTGGGACTCAGCTTGCATCAACTGAAATAATCTGGGGAGAAAGGGGGAAGGCAGGAAGACAAAACAGAAACTGGGACATTTTAAAAGAAGTTGAAAAAGTGGGATTGTAGACAATTAACTGGGACTGTCTGTGCCGAATTGGGACAGTTGGAGGGTATGTGAAGAAGAAAGTGACCATGGTGTCAGGAGGCATGGGTCCTATCACAGTATGCTGGCTGGGAAATAGTGTCTTTTATAATATAGGCTAATAGATGAAAGGGGAATTATAGGTTGCTAATGCTATAATATATATATTGCCAACTGCCATTTGCAGCTGTGTAGCTGGTTGTGGGTTAGAAAGGCACCGAGGTGCCAAAAGGGGGGGATTGCTGCAATGTTTGATGTCACTGGGCATCCAGCAAGGAGGGGGGAAGATCAGAAGGGTGGAGAGTGAAACTAGCAGGAAGGTATTTATGGGAACAGATGGGGCAAAGATAAGAAGAGAGGAACTTCACCTGGCTCCCTAGATGAAAGATATGTAAACATTGGAAAGGTCTGAGAAAATCTGGTTCTGGTTGTGTGATGTGACATCTATGGCTTTCACCAGTCATTGTAATGCACACCTAAGTTTGTATGACACGGTATAAAACCTGTAACCAACCAACATACGATAATCTCAGCAACTTTTGCGAAGTTTGATGTATTGCTTGCTTGCTCCAAATAAATGCTTCTGCTTGAACTGAGTGTTTTCTGTGAGGGCAAGTTATCCAAGACATGCCACATTGGCCAGGAGGTTCCTATATTCTCATGGCCATTTGTTTTTCTCCCTTTCCCCACCTGTGTCCCCTCTCTGGCAGCTCTGGATCACGGCTACCATACAGCGGGCTCCATTTCTCTCCGGGGACCCATGAGCTGCACTTCCACCAGGCACAGTTCCCTCAGCCTCTCATTTACCCAGTTTCTGGCATCTGAGTAGTAGGTGACTCCCTGCTCCGATTCCCTCCCTGTTTTGCTCCTGGGGGCTCACCTCTTTGGGGGAAAGGGGTGGGGTGGAAGGGGTGCCTCTCAAACCCAGGTACTGTGGCAACCAGAGAGGAGAAGGAGAAAGCCAACTATGATGGAAGAGGAAGGCCACATGCCGATGTTATGGACTGCTGTGCTGGTTGTGAAGCACGGACAGGTTTCTGGCCTGCTGTGAGCAACAGAAATGACGCAGGCCAGTGGGAAGGGCAGCGGAACAAAGAAAAGAGAGAGAGATACTGGGAAGGGGTGTGCATCCGTCCACATCAAGAGGCAGCATGATTGAGTGGGTGGCCCATTCAGGTACAGGGCCAGAGTAGCAGCTAGTGGCCCAAGACGTGTTCAACAACAGGCTTGGCTCATAAAACAAGATGAAATCAAAGGCTTGGCTGCCCCTGACAAATCCTGACTCATTTGGGATGGGAGCAGAAGACATTACTCCACCCTCAGGGAGACCAGTTCGAATGTCCCTCCCTCGAGTTTCTTTGGCCTCCTGAGAGAAAGAGAGAGAGAGAGAAAGAGAGACTATGCCTGGCATGGTGCTTGGCTGAATGCGTAGCTTAATGCCTCCTCCACCGAGGCAGGAGAACCACAATCACAATTTGCGGGACAAGGCAGCTCCCCAATCCTTCCCCAAAGAGCAGCCAAGTGCTACACCCGCCGGAAGTTGCCCAGATCTTCGTCCCCCTCGATTTTGAGGCCCTGCAGCAGTGGGAAGTCCAAGAGGGCCCGGTCCAGGAAGACAGCCTCCTCCTGGGACCCACAGCTGCTCTCTTGGCTGGGCTGGCCTCCGTGGAACCAGAGGTTCTCGTAGGGCTTTGGGCTGGGGGTCAAGTCGCCCAGCAGGGGCTGCGTGGAGTTGGAGCGTATGTAGAAGGTGGGCGACGCTTCCTCCTGGCTGCGGTAGGCCTCCCCGACCACCTTGGCATACTGGACGGACGTTGGGCTGTTCACATAGGAGGCGGGCGGCGCCTTGCCAGTGGCCAAAGCGGCGTCAGAGGCCTCGCAGGCGTAGGTCTCCCAGCCGGCTGTGGGGCCATCCTCCAGAGCCTTTGTGGGCTCGATCTTCCCACAGGAAAGGCACTTCTTCTCCTCTGCTTCAATCACCAAGATGGCCGAGATGATGACAGGGCTCATCTCACAAGCCTTGGAAGCCTGGGGGGTCTCCTGGGGAAGAAAGAAGAGGGAGAAAGAGAGGCGGTTAATGGTGGCAAGGGAACCTGTCAAATACGAGTCTTATATTGAATGGGGAATTATTTAAGATATTATTAACGGTGAAAGATTCTGTACTATTACAATACATATAGCAGTTTATACTAGCTTATATGTGTAATTTATATTTGCATATGGTTTTTCATAAATATTGTATGTATTATATGTACTATACGTATTCTATAATAACAAGGTTCACAGTTGAGCCACAGTCACAGTGAAAGAAATATACATTCAAAAAAAGAAAAAGAAGTAAAATTAAAACACTACTAGCACACTAAACTAAAACATTGAATGCTGACTAAAATGCTGAACACTAACTTACTGAAACACAAAAGGCCTCTGAGCCCCCCCCAACAAAGCTTCAAACTGTAATGAAAAAGAAAGGTAAAAAAAGAAAAAAAATATTCTACCATTACAGCAATCTTACTAGAATTACTAGTGACTGTAGCCACAAATTATTGCTTTGTTAGATTCCTTATTGGTCAAGGAGTCCATAAATGGTTTCCAGTCATTAAACACACACACACAACTTCAGTTGACTTCAGTTTGGCAATTTGGGCTAACTCAGTAACCTTAACAATCCATTCTTCCATCACCAAGCCCATTTCCAAGTTTGAGCAAACAGTATTATTGCTGGTGTTATCATGTAACAAAGACGTAACCCACATTTACTATACAATTATTTATCTGTAATACTGAGCAAAAAACATTGCAATTTTGCGTCAGTCTCTGCTAGGATGGTGGCTGTGGTCAGATCATGACAGAATGTGGAATTAACAAGCAATGTGGTCATTGGTAGGTGTTGCCCTTTTTGTGGGGTCGGGGGGAGACATTAATAACAGCATAGTAAAGACACATTTCAAAAGTGACACCGTGATTGGAAAAGGAGATACATTACTGGTGTAACAAGTGACATTTTCTAGTTATTTGGAAAAGGTTATCTCAAAAGGGCACTTTCAGAGGCTTTTGGATGGAATCTGTTTTCATCTTTTATGCCATTCTCTTACCAAGCACAACATTTGCACCAAAAAAAAAAAAGTAACAGAGGAGGCAAAAGCAAATAATATAATGTAGGAACTAGCAACACTGGATTACTCCTTCAGTATTCAAAGTTTTAATGGGAATGTGTTACTTTCAAAAAGTAACTTCTCCTACCCTGCACCATGGAGGGGTTGCATACATGCCAGCTCAGTTTGCAGATCTCTCTCTCTCTGTGTGTGAGTGTAGCTTACACATGTTCTAACTGTGCCCCTGGCAGATGCATCAGCCTGCTGGCAAGAGGTGCACGAAAGCGCAGTGTCTCTGGAAGGAAAGACCAATGCAAAAAAGGGCAGCAGTCAGTGCCAAGAGCTTCCATGTTTACCTCTTGCAGAACGGTTGGGGCCCACTTGCCCAGGCTGCTGTTGGCGGGGTCTGGGACACTGGGCCAGAACTGTGTCTTCATCCTGTGGGACACAAAAGAGAGAAACTTGGTTCCAAAATGGAGGATGTGGTGGAAAAGCTGCACGTAGCAAGGGCTAGCTATGCCTGTGGCAGTAGCAGCTGGTGGCTGCCATGTCAGTGGGGTGGTGAATCTGTTCCAGGTTTGGGCTAGCTTTAAGGAAGCTCTCAAGACACCAAACTCCAGTCCTGGTGAGTTCAGCACCCTGGACAGTTCCCTTAATGCTGCTACCAAGGCCCTTCCTTTCAATTGCTGAGACCATTTCCGCACTAGACTGTTCTAGCGCTATTATTCCACTTTCAACATCCTAGGGCAGTGGTTCTCAACCTGTGGGTCCCCAGATGTTTTTGGACTTCAGCTCCCGGAAGCCCCAGCGACTATGGTCAATGCTCAGGGCTTCTGGGAGCTGAAGTCCAAAAACATCTGGGGACCCACAGGTTGAACCACTGTCCTAGGGAATCCTGGGGTTCGCAGTTTTGGGGGGGCCGGCCACCCCCTCCCTAAACTGCAAACCCCAGGATTCCAAAGGATGTTGAAAGTGGAATAAAACGCTAGAACAGTCTAGTGCGGAAATGGCCTACGCACCTTGTTTACCTCTCTGCTGTTTGGGAGGTAAGCGAGTGACAGCCCAACTACCCAAAGAGCACAGCCCAGGACTCATCCCCTCAGTGATGATTCTGCAGCTTGCAGCTCCTTCCTAGACTCACCGTTTGCTTTTCTGGAAGCAGATGACGAGGACAATAATCATGACCAAAAGCAACCCAACTAGCAAATACACAAACGAGATGTCCAAGTCATCTGGAAGAGACAGGGAAAAGAGTTAGCTGGGAGCAGGGCGGGGTGGGGAAGGGGCTGGTCTGTAGCTCGGAATTACAGAAGAAGGGGGGAAATAGCCCAAATAGTTCTCATCAGCCTTTTCTAGCCATAGACTCACAACCTATGCCAGTGGTACAACTATACAACTTTGCACCAACTCACATAGGTTGCTGTGGGTTGCTTCGTTTTCAGTGGAAGTTCTTTTGGTAAAGTGGAAGGCAGTAAGGACAGAGCAAGACCACGTTACAGACAGATTGACTCTGGGGACATTTTGCACATGCCACATGGCCTGGAGGACAAAGATATCAGTCAGCACCCCACTGTTGTCACTGTTATTGGACGCCCATTATTTTTTTTTGAAAGCTTGCTCCCTTCCCATGACTTCTGACAAATACTTCCAGTTCTACCCACAGCTCTGCTCCTGTGGCTTTTCTTACCCATTGCCTTAGTGTAGAGAGTGAGGGTTGTTCCATTGGTGCTCCCACCCAAGGTGGAGGCCATAATGTGCACCCGGTACATCTTGGAAGGCCAGAGACCCCGGAGGGTGAAAGAGTTCACTGAGGAGTTCACAACCGCACCTGGAGAACAAGGCAAGCACTTTCAGCCTCCTGGGGTGGGAATATGGGCCCACCAAAAGCACAGAGAATGGAGGGAGGGCAAAGCAAAGAAGTGGCACAATTCCTTATGCCTATCCCAAGGATCTCTGAGTGGACCACTGGCTCATTTATTTGGACAGGGCAGGAGGAGGGCTTGGAAGATGATGGCCAGGAAAGGACACCATGAAGGGATCAGGTCCAGGCAGGATTCCAAATTGATTGGAGCAACAGGGACAGACTTGGAAGGGCAGCCATGAAGGAACTAAATGAGATCATCAAATGCAAAGAAATGTAATTAAATGTCAAAGTCAGAATCCTCCAGGCAATTTCTATGTACGGTTGTGAAAGCTGGATGATGAAGAAGCTGACAGGAAGAAAATCAACTCCTTTGGAATGTGGTGCTGGAGGAAAGTTCTGCAGATATCATAGCGTGTCAAAAGGGTAAATAAAATGGCTTCGAGAGCAAATCAAGCCTGAACTCTCCCTAAAAGCCAAAATGGCTATAACTGAGGCATCTCATGAGATGCTGAGACTCATTGGAAGAGATGATGGCCATTTCCGCACTAGGCTGTTATAGCGCTGTATACCGAAACTGCAAACCCCAGGATTCCATAGGATGTTGCAAGTGGAATCATAGTGCTATAACAGCCTAGTGCAGAAATGGCCAATATTGTAAAGTGGAGGGCTGAAGGAAAAGGGGATTGCAGCATGCCAGACGAACAGAAGCTGCTGATGCTGCCTTGAGTTTGTAAGACCTGAGCAGGGCTGTTAATAAGAACAGGGTCTCTGGGAAGTCCGAAGGTCACCATAAGCTGATGTCAACTCGATGGCACACAACAACCACCACCACCAACAGGGATAGAAAGAAGGCAGGACAGAAAGACAAAAAGAATTTGGACTGGGAAGGCAGGTTAAAGAGGGCTGGTCCACAACTGGGGGCTGGGGGTGGGGAAGGGAAGCCCTGGGAAATAGATTTGGACCCTAGCAGCTCCCTCCTCCACCTAACAGGGAATCAGCTGGAAGTGGAGGGACACTTACTGCTCACGTCTTCATTGGTGCCGCTCCAAAATATGGTGTAGTTGGCGATGAAACCATTCCGCTTTTCAACTGGGATGGGCTCCCAGTAAAGGTCAGCCGTCGACTTGCTGATGTTCCCGGCATGAAGTTTGGGTGCATCCGATGGAGCTTCAGGGAGAAGGAAGAGCAAAGAAGATGTGGGTGCACAGAATGTTATTGGCGTTATAACCAGAAGACCAGAGTTGAGGTGTGGGGGACAGAGAGGGAAAGGGTGGGAGTGTGGGTGGATTAGCAGGGGCACAAGTGACTACTGGTGGCTGGACTTGGTCTCTGCATCTCATGAAAGCTAACGCAAGAGTTTCTGAGCATGTACAGAGAATCCTTTTGGTAGCACTGGATATTCAAAGGCAACCCCTTCTCCCTGATTCCTCAGAACCGAGAGGTTGTTGCCAGGAAGGGTTAGATCTAAGGTTGACTGTAATGCTAAACCCCAAACCTCATGATGTTCAGAAACTAAGCCATGCAAGACTTAGGGAGCGCATGAGAAATGTTTCAGTTTATGTAGCTATCTGGATTTTGCTTCTGAGTAGATTCTGGAACTCACCACACCTGGTACAAGGAAAATGCCAAACCAACAAGAAGTGGCCTTGTTTCCCCTGAAAAGACTCTACCTCCCTAACCCCTCCAAGGTTGCTAGGAATACCAGCCAGACTCCAGGAGGTGGAAACTGTGCCGAATCCTCTCCGTGGAAGAGGGGAAGTACCTTTCTGCATGGTGTAAGCTTCCACATACTGGGGCATCCCTATTCCATCCTTGTAGAGAGGGTAGACGGAGATGTTGTACCGCTGGAAAGGCTGAATATCTTCTGAAAGAGAGAAGAGGAAAATTGCCAGAGGATGGAGGAACCAAGGGAACCTCCAGGCAAGGCTGTTATTATGTAATTGCCCTCCTTCATGCACAGATGTTTCCTTGGGGAGGTAGGAATCCTAGATGACATCATTATCTTTCACTTGTAATCCCTTCTGTCCTTTCCCACTGCTTTCTTCTTATTTTTTTCAGCCAAGAGATCCATTAAGATGGAAAAGACAGAAATGCTCCACTGTGTCATTCATTTTGCCTTCAGCTCAACCAGTCTTGTCTGACTTCAGAAGCTAAGCAGAAGCTTGTGGAATGGGAGCCCCCTGAAGAGGGGAGCCAGAGATTTTCAGGTGGGGATAAGCAAGAATCTGGCCTCAGATCCTGGAGAGGGTTGTGGCTTCCAGTTAGATCTAGCCACCAAAGGACCACCAAAGGCCCTCCAGAAAGACCTCCTAAAGGCTTCCTCTTGTTACTGGGGTTGAATGTGGGCACAAAATGGAGAGCACTGCTGTTTTTCCTCCCCAGATGCTGTTCTGAGAGTTGTGCATACAAGAGCAGACTTCCTCACCTTGGATCAGGCCTTCTGTGATGCTACCATTTTCCACCTTCATCCATCTCACGCCATCCTCTGGCAAGTCCACTGAGGCCACCCTGTGCCACTCAATGATGTAACCCATGGGTGCGGGTGCTCGCGGGGGATCCCAGCACACCCAGATACTCTTCTCGCCACGAGGAGAGGCTCGGATCTTGGGCACTGGTGGAGCTACAGAAGGGGATCAGAAGATGCAAGGAGAAGTAGTGAGAATGATTGAGGAGAAAGAGAAAGTGAGAAACAGAGGCCAGCAACTGGAAATTTGGTTGGAAACACCAGTGGATGCTGCTTGTGGGGAGAGGGCTGTGAATCAGGGACTTCCTAAGGGATGCTGGAAAATCCTTTAGCAAAACCCTAACCCTAAAGCAAAAATTTTATCATAGGTGTGTATTTATAGGAAAACAGTATGTGCGCACACACAGGCACACACACACACACACACACACACACACACACATAGGGCTTGGTACCGTCCTTGGTTTCAGGCATCCACCAGGGCTCTTGGAACGTATCACCCACAGATAAGGGAGGACTACTGTATAGTGTGAAAACAGAAAACCATCAGGTGAAACAGTCAGGTGCCAAATGGAATACTGGAATATAAAGGTCTTCACCTGGCAATGAAAGGATAGCAAGGCAGAAGCAGGTCTAGCCGCCCCAGGAAGAGCGTTTCTGAGCCCAGAGGCAGCCACCAAAAAGTCCCTTCCTCCCACATTCCTACCCAATGTACCTGGGAAGATGGTGAGTTCAAGACAAGTGCCGGGAACCCTGTGGCTAGTGAGTGCATTCATATTCTTGAGATGGTGAGTGGAGCATGAAAGAGAGGGCTGAACATCTTAAGATGTTTGCAAAAGGACTACTGGTCCCCACCTGCAACACACACACACACACACACACACACACACACACACACACACACACACACACACACACACAGAGCAGGTTCCTCCTACCTTTCTTGTCCAGCAAGACCACTTCAGTGGGTGGAGAAGCTCCCTTGGAGTTGTAGGCCACAAGAAAAACTCTCTGGGTCTCAGGCGGTAGAGAGAGTGTGCACTGCAAATCTGTGGTGTTGCAGAGAATTGAAGACTTCCCTTGGAGCAGCCTGGGGTTGAGGGTGACCCAGTAGCCTAAGATTTTACCATTAGTCTCTTTGGGTCTCATTGGCTGTAAAATGAGGAGATAATCCAGACTAGGGATGGAAAGAACATTTGCACTCATGCATTTCCAGGTTGAAAAAGAAAGCTTTCCAACAGTAGGGAAACCCCAATGGGAAGAATAAAAGACCAGCAAGGATTTGGGGCAATTTTGTCCTAGAATGCAAACATCATGAAGTGTTGCAGAGGAGTTATTGTGTGGAGAAAAACATGTTTTTATTTTTGTTTTGTGCAAGCGCCAGGTCTTCCATAGGGGGAAAAGGAAAAAAGCCACTCCCTCCAATAAGTCCTTTGCATTGTTTTGGGATGTTTAAATACAGGGAGGATACTTTGGAGGAATATTCATTTTTTCCTGTACTGGGGAGAAAACTACTACAATTCTTTATCAGGAAAAAATAATTATGGAATTACATTCCTAAATTGCAGCAATGACAGAGGCTAGGATATGAATCAAATCTGGCACTAAGACTTTCTGTGCTCTCAAAGACTGAAATTGGCATGACTTCTTTGTTTTCAATTGGATTTAAAGTAATTTAATGAACCATGCGTCTTCCTCTATCTTCACAGTTTAATATTAAAATAAAAATAATTTCTCAAAACCAGAAGTGGGCTTTTTCGAAACTTCCCTATTTTTTTATTTTTTTATTTTTTTGTTGAGAAAGGGCAGCTTCCGTGTTGGGGGGCAGTGAATCCATGCCAGGTTTTTGCTAGCTTTACAGGAGCTCTCCATGGTGCTGGGCCTGTTCAGAAAGGGTCCAGAAAAGGCTTTAGAGGCTGGGTGAAAACCTGGAGTGGATTCAGTGGCTCAGGGCCGTGGCAGGTAGAAGCCACCATTGGTTCACGGAGTGTTTTGCCGTGGGAAATTGCTGCTCCCATCAGAGTTTCCCAGCCGTGGACGGAAGATTGGAGGAACCCCGAACAGCTGTCTGCTCTCATGAAAGACAAATCCAGAGAGGAGGCATTTGTCTTGAGGCTTGCCAAGTGATATCCTTGTTCCTGCTTACCTTCCACAGGAGCTGCACCTCTGTCCTCTCTGCTGTCTTTCTGGGCTTCACCTTCCACCAGTTGAGAAGCTTTCCTGAAGGCTCTGCAGGAGGGAAGGAAGAGGTTTTGGGGACGCTGCTGAGTGGAGCAGGCCAGGCTCAGGGTGGATGGGAGAGCAGGATGCAGCAACAGAGGGGTTCCCCCAAAGTAAGGTGAGGAGCTCTAGAAAGATGTTGCTGCCCCACCCACTCCATGGCTGTCTCCTCTTCCCCAGATTCCCTGTTCCTCGTTCCATGGGGTGCCCCCCAGACGTTCCAATCTGCCATTAAATTTCACACTCCCATGAAGAGAACATGTCTTCCTTTGGAAATTAAGCTGGGCCAGGCTTGGTTAATACACAAAAGTAAAACCTAGAGATCTCCAAGTAGGGCTAGGAAAGAATCAGAGTTCAGAAAAGGTACTTTTTGGGGTGAAAAGTCCCAGCCAGCTGAGGGTGCCTGGTGGTTGGAGTCTTGAGAAGTAACTTTCCCATGCTCTGGAAATAATCCTGCTTGAAGCTGTGGAAAGAGAGCCATGGCCTCTGCCCACCAGAGCTGAGGATATTGGGCTAGATGGCTCCCCGGAAGCATCTGAATCCACAGAAGAGCAGCTGATCTGATGCTCAGCTTTCCTTAAAGTAACGGTAACACTGTCTTGTCCTTTTACTGGAGGGCAAGGAGGGGACAATGTGCACACAAGCAGGCTTTCACTCGTTCACTCACTGAATAAACAGTGATGTTCCTACAATTACCTACAACTTTGACTGGATTAGGAGCCCTCATTTTATTCCCTGGTTGTTCATCCCAGATACCTTTCTGCCTCTCGGACCCTGTCCACAACCTGGCTGTGCAGTTTTGTAGGATGGTTTGGTACCCGAGCACTCTGCACTTGGCCAGAGAAACTCTTCCCCCATCAACTTTGCATGGTTTTGAGCTAGGAAGGTGCTTGTGAGGTGGAGACCTCTGCACACCTGCTTTCCTGACTTGTTTCTCCAACAGAGAGCTCCAGAGGAGGAAGAGGAGACTTGAAGATTTGCCCGCTTCCCTGGGTCCTCCTGGTGGGAGTCATGGGACCACCCTGCCTACTCCTTCTCACCTTTCTCATGGGTGGTGAAGTTCTTCAGAGGGCTCCAGTCACTCCAGTAGCTGACTGGGAGCCTTTTGCAGCGCATCTGGGCCTGGTAGTAGGTGCCAAAAAGGAAGCCACAGTGTTGCGTTTTCCAGGTGGAGGGGGTGACGTCGGGCACCTGGACCTGAGGAGGGCGGAGGCAAAAAGCGAGTCTGAGATGGGTGAGGCAACCCTGTTGAAGCCCCTTCCCCTGTGAGCCTTTTCCTTCCACCAACCCACCAGGCCTGGTTCTGTTGCCTCCCATGCCGGATGGGGGCTCTCGTCTCAGCAGGATGGTAAATCCGCTCTGGGTTTTAGTACGAACCTTAAAGGTGCCCTCTGATGTGTAGGAGTGTGTTTCTCCTTGCCCAAACAAGTTCAGCACCATGGAGAGTTCCTTCCCTCTTGGAAATAAAACTGAATGTGGATCCATCACCGCATTTCTGTGGGAGCGGCCAGCTCTGGTGGGGGCTGCCAGGCTATATGTCACCCCACTCCTCAGACCATGGCAGGAATTGGGAGTTCGTCCCAACTAGAGTAGGTCTACTGAATCAGTCGTCTGGCGGTGAGTCAACACACAGATAAACCCCATTGATCTAATGGCTCTGCTCTAATGAGGAGTAACAATGGGATTGAAGCCCTCCTCTGCTTATGGGGTTGCTGTGAGCTGACAGGCGACCTGAAGGCACACATGGACACACACTTGGTGTGTGTGTGGGGGCCAGATGAGGTAGGGAGACAGAAGAGCAGTGGGGGGGCACTGGTCTAGTAACAGAAGCTGTTGCAAGCATCAGACCAGGGTGTGTGTGTTGTGCATCTGTCTTTTGAGTAAACAAAATCCAGAGCGAAAAGACCAGATCACACCTCAAAGGCTTGGTTTGTTTGTATGTTAGTAGTAGGGCCTCCGCTCGCTGGTGATGGGAGGAAAAATTGATCAGTCCCCTCGTCAGCCCCCGTGGAGAGCTAAAGACAAAGAGCCGGAGGCTCCTGGGTTGCCAAGGAACAGCCGAGGGAAGAGGAGGTGACAGGTGGCTGGCAGAGTGGATGCAACAGGGCAGGAGGCTGGGGAGAGACCAGTTGCCCAAGGGGCAGCTCAGCAGCCAAACCGAGGCCACCGGTTGGGCTGGCTGGTTGCAGTGGGGGTCCAGGAGCTGTGGACCAGTCTTGCCCAATGAGATGGGTATGCGTAGGGGGGTGGCACAAGCTCCCCCAGACTTCCCAAGAATAGCAGTTCAAGGAATCCATTCCTGGTTCTACTTCAAACTTTAAAGGCGGCAACACATTTTAGAGCAGTTGAGTCTAGCAGCACCTTGGACAGCTCCTTTGACATTCAGGCCCACGCTGGGAATGGACTCACTGTCCCCTGGGAAATGGGAACCACCGGGGAAAAGATACTCACAAGTGCCCACTCTTGGTCCTCCTCCATCTGGTAGCGGAGCTCACAGGCCTGCTGCATGTATCGGCTGCCTTCAGCTCCATCCCAGGCCACGATCACACAGTCAGTCTCCTCGGGGACTGACTGGATGGCCCGGAGGGTGGGCGGATCCAGCTTGACTGAAAGGAAGAGCAGAGGGCAAAGGTATCAAAGGCAAGGTTACCGTTCATGGAGTTTTGGGTGGAACAGAGCACGGCTGGCCTGGCCTGGCTGGAAGGAGCCAAATGACATCTCCCCGGTGCTGTGGTTCCATCTTGGCCTCCTCCCTTCTGTGGCCTCTTTCTAGCCCTTCCTGGGCATCCCTAGTTAGCTTCCAAAACATGGTGGATGAATCGGTTCAGTAGCTTTGCATATCTGTGACTACAGGGGGTCCTCCATTGTTGTGGGCTGAGCACATGTGGATGTGATTATTTCTGGGCTATTTCATCTTATTTAGTTTTAAAAAATCTTACTCTATCTGTCCTGGCCACAGAAGAAGATATGTTCTCTCCAGGAATGTCTAGGTCTTCCAGCCTGATTCCATGTTCCGCTTCTGCTGGGTGTTTACCATAGAGTCACTCTGGAGGACCTAGACATTCCTAGACATTCCTAGAGAACACTTCTCCAGGCATTGCTAGGACCTCTGGCATGACTCTGTGGCGCACTTCCGACAGAAGCTGTCTGAAGAATCATGCTGGAAGACCTAGAGATTCCTAGAAAAGTGTTCTCAGGTTAAAAAAAAATAGCATTGATGATGTTAATTTTTATTCACTTTTTTTCGCTTTTGCAGAGGTCTTGCACCTCTAACCCCTGCAAAAGTGGACAGCTCACTGCATTTCATCCTCACATGTGAAGATGAATAATTAAAGAAGTTTTCTTCTCACTGCAGGAGAAAATGAATATTCCTGCACAAAATGCTCCTTTTGTTTGATCATTCCAAAGTGTTGTGCAGGAATTCTTCTGTGGAGGAAAAACATGCATTTTTTCCTGCAAAAAATCTGGCTTTTTTCTTCTTCTTTTGCATAGAAAACTAGATTCTTGTGCAAGAAACAGCACTTTTTAAATAGAGAAAACATATTCTGCACAACAAACAGGGTTTTTTTCCCCAGCAGAAAAAAGTATGTGTTTTTCTCCTTAAAATAATTTCTGTACAACAGTGTGCAATGTTGACTGTGAGGAGGAAAATTTGCTCGGAATTCTCACTGGTCTCTTATCCTTCCTGGTGGGTTGTTGTGTCTGTTGGGAGACCCATTCTTTGACCTTTCATATTTCACCCTCGGAAAGATCCCACGAACCCCCAATTAACCAGGAAAGGGCTCAGACCTGCCTAGATGCTTCTACCCACCCAAATCCATTGGGTCAGCACAGAGGGGCCTCGATTCCGCAGCTCCCAGGGCGTTCTTCACCGACACCCAGAGTCTCACATATTGATAGAGTTGGAAGTCCTGGCGAGGAATGGTACAAAAACTCTGCCCATGTGAGGGGACGCAGGGTGGGATGGCCTCCCGCTGGATGCTGCAGTTTTTGTCGGTCCTGGAAATACAAAGGGAATAGGGAGTCTGTAGCCACTTGGAAAGGAAGGGGTTACCCTCCTGTGCTGAGGGGCACCTCATTTGGGATTTGGGGGGAGTACACCCCAGGGGCATCCTTTGGGTCATAGAATGGTTCTGAAATAGATGACATTGTGATCAAACTCACTCTTTGGTTATTTCCACCCTACACTGTTTTAGTGCTATTATTTTTTACTTTCAACTTCCTATGGAATCCTGGGGTTTGTAGTTTAGAGAGGGGCCTTGAGAATTCCCAGCCAGAGGGCTCTTGGGCTTTAGAGAACTACAAACCCCAGAATTCCACAGCATGTGGAAAGTGGAATAATAGCACTGTAACTGTATAGTGCGGAAATGGCCTTTGTATGCTCCCTTTCCTCCTCTCTCCTTAATTCTCGCAATTGCTTCAATTGACATATTTTAGACTGGAAATCAGGAAAACATTGGCTGGCCTCCCGTTAGTGGCACGTACAGGCGCAAGTCACATTAGGCATGCAGCGTGATTTTTTGGGACAACGCACAATGGGTGGATCCAGGCAGGTTGTGCCCCTGTGCATGCAGGAGCACATTCAAGGGCACAGAGAGTCATGACATATTGCTTCGGTGACCTCCTTTTGGTGTTGCCCCTTTCGCTGGTGGGCCCACTGCAGCAGGCACCCAGCTTTTATCCCTTTGCAAAGGGAACAGGCGTTCCCCAGCGGGTCAGCCGGGAGCTGGCTGAGTCCCTGGGCCTGGTTCTGGCAGGAGCCCAGACGTTCTGGCAGACAGCAGTCCACTTGGGGAGGACTGGAGCAGGGCCGCAAGCGTGCCACAGACAGCAGCCCTCCCTCCTGGGGCGGTGCGGTTGATGGTCTTTGTCTCCTTCCCCTGATCTATTTGGAGAAAGAGGGTTTGGAATGCGTAGGCAGCTAAGTCCGTTAAAGTTTGGCCTACGGCACAGAGTGGATTCCCTGCCCCCTGACACAGGAGCTGCCAGCCGCCGGTGATTTCTACCAGAAGCTCCTTTTCCTTACTGGGCGCTGTGCAGGGCGACGCTGGTCGTGAGGAAGCTCTCCTGCCCCGGGTCCCAGTGGCACGTCAGGTTCTTCGTGGTGACGTTCATGACGCAGGTGAGGTTCTGGGGCTCTGGTGGAGGGTCTGCGGGAAGAGCACGTGGGAAAGAAGGCGAGTGAGGGGAGGGAGAGCTTTGCCTCCAAGCTGATGCCGTTCCACTTGGGTGTAGCCTCGGTCATTTCCACACTAGACTGTTACAGCACTATTATTCCACTTGCAACATCCTATGGCCGGCCCCTCCCGAAACTGCAAACCCCAGGATTCCATAGGATGTTGCAAGTGGAATAATAGCGCTATACCAGGCTAGTGCGGAAATGGCCCTCATCACGTTGCCAGCACTGGGGCCGAATCCTTCTGGGTCTGGCTCTCCTTCACACATTTAGACACCTTATGGCACTTTGATCTCCCCTGGCTGCATTCTAGGGAGTCTGGAGATTTGCAGGTTCTTATCCTTTAAATATAATTTTATTAAAAGTTTTTCAAAATACAATAAAAATTATGAATATTTTCAAGGAAATTTAAGAAAAAAGAATAAAGAAGAGTAAGACATAAACGTAAGATGCAAAAAGAAATATAGCCCTCAAAAAGTGACTTCTAACTTTTTTTTGGCAGTATTATATTATATTATATTATATTATATTATATTATATTATCATGCTTCTCTCTCTCCCTTTCTCTCTTTCTACCTCATTCACATCTTCTGATAATCAGATCTTATTAATTGTCGAAACCAAAAGTTTTCTTTTTTACAAAAAGTTAGAAATGTCTCTAACTATTTCTCTGTAATCAAATCAGATACATTTCTGCTAGATCAGTCAATTTCAACAACTGTTATTATCAACCCCGTAGATAATAACAAGTTTTTCCATCTTTGGGGGGGCAACAGTCTTGCTGCTGTAGTGATCTGGAGTTTTGTGAGGCACTAGAGCTCTCTGGTTGAGGATTCTAAGAACCTCTTCCTGAACTGCAAATCCCAGGATTCCACAGGATGAGACCGTGAAAATTAAAGGGTAGTCAAACAGCTGTAATTGTGTAGTGTGAAAGAGTGGCTATGTTTTTCCTGCCTTCACAGAAACCCTGTATTGCTGCCCACACGACACCCGGTGTAATCTCATTTCCCCAGAAAAATGTAGGGATACAAAAAATTTTCTCAAGTCCAGGTCAAAACCCAGAGTGGACTCATCACCCTCGTGACGTGGAAACCACTACACCCCACTGGAGTTAACTAAGCAAGTTAAAGTGCCCCCCGCGCTCAATGCTAGTGTGGACAGATGCTTACATCCAGCTTGTATCTGAGTGAGGTTCATGATTTGGGGCGTCCCTTTCTTCTGCACCCAGCAGCTCAGCGTGGTCCCAGCCTGGTGGAGGGGGCCAATGGTGATGTTGGAAACTTCCACCCCGTCGCCCAGGCTGTGTTGGGTGCCGCTGAGGAACTCCTGGTCCCATTTCCACATCACCTTGGTTTCTCCACTTTCTTGAAAGCGGCAGTGGTGTTTCCAGATGGTGCAAGAAGCTGAGACGTTTCCTCCCCAGAGAACAACTGATGCATCAACGGCAATGTTGCTACAGGACAGGGAACTAGCTGGGGAAGGAAAAGAACATTCTTCCCATCAGAGAGCTTGAGAAAGCGAATGACACTTGAGTGTGGGGATGTAAACCATGTGGTCTGATGTGCGACTGCAACTGCCAACAGCCCTAGTAGCTGGCATAGCCCATGGTGAGGAATGCTGGAAACTGCAGTTCAGCAGCATCCAGAGGGTTGTGGTGGAGAAAGATCAAGTTTTTTTGTGTCTCCATGCCCCAAACCCTCTGATGCACACATTCTGAGCTGAAATTGGTTTGAGTTGCAGGACTCCCCAACAATTCATTGGGTACCAAGAACTGGCACATTTTCCACCTATAAGCTAAGCTTTTTTGGTGGTCAACAGAGATGGCAGATGGACTACAGACTGCAGAAGACACATCACAGCCTTTAGCTGCTGGATTCCAGCATCCCCTTTCAGCAGGTGGTAGATCTGGGTAGAACAATTGATTCTCCCTCTATCATCTTGGGGCCAACATTCCAGATCCTTGTGGCAGGAAAACAAGTCCCTTTGGCTAGGGTCCATCCTACCTCTGAGAAAAGCCACTGGGAGATGAATCTCTGGGGTTGTACAGGGAAGAATCAAAGAAAGGAAATGGAACTGAACCAAACAAGGGATACTTCATAGCTATGAGAACAGTACAAGCAAGTGGCTAACAGAAGGAACAGTTTCCCCAACCACTTGTAGATTCTTGAAAATGCTAGGCTAAAACATCAAACATTGAACATGACACAAATCTTTTCCTACAATTGGACACTAACGTCAATGGTGGAATGGCCCAACCAGTTCTGTTTTCCCCCCTTGCTTCCTCTCCATGATGACACCACACTACAAGTTCTTCACATTTAAGCTTCTAACTGAAGTCAAAAATTGTCTCTGCTCTTGGTTCAGTTGGCTTCTACACTATCATATTTCACTTTCTCCTGGGGTGGGTAGGGGAAGAAGTGAGCCACCCCGTGGATTGGTTATAGGCAAGGATTTAGCCTGGAATAGTGTGGCTGGAGACAGCGGGAGCTGGGAGTCAGACCAAACCTGACAAATTGGCCTCCGCTCTAGGAAGAGTAAGGCTGACTAGAAGACTCTGCCGTCCATCAGCTGCTTGAAGCAATAGCACTGAAATAAATGTACATATTATGTGATTGTAACAAAGGCCATTTCCACACTAGCCTATTATAGCACTTTGATTCCACTTTCAGCATCCTATGGAATCCTGGATTCCATAGGATGTTGAAAGTGGAATCATAGCGCTGTAACAGCCTAGTGCGGAAATGGCCAAAGCCTCCATTGAGTCACTGCACCAACAAGTTCATTATAGGCTTCATTGGCTCTGATGTGTAGCCAAAACTGTATGCTGGAGCAAGCTGAAGGGGAGGGAGGCACTCAATTGGGAGCCCCTTAGGACTGGATAGCTACTAGAGGTACCCACACATTAGGAGGCAGTAGCCCGAGTCCAAACGTTGGGTGGGCATCTCTTGGGGTGCTTTAGCTGGGTACTCCTGCCTGGCAGGGGGTTGGACAAGGTGGCTCCTGAGGTACCTTTCAATTCTATGAATCTCTGAGTCTATGATGCCCTACTTGCTTTAACAGACCAGCTGGCATTGTACAAATCTACACATTATTGCTGTCATTGTAACAAAGAGCCCCATTGAAGCAATTGCTGATCGATGCCTAGGACACATTGAGCATAAGAGCAACATGGCATTAGAGCACTGTGGCATACAGAAAACCCTACTCTTTCTGAAACTATGACAGATTTTTTTAAAATGGCCAGCTTTCTTTCAATGGCACCTCAAGTCATTGCCTGAGGAAGCTGTTGTTGCCTGTCTCACAACTGGCCCTGCTTGGACCCAGCTGTCAACCTACCTCTTGGGAGGAGAAGGAACAAGAGGGTCCATCCCAGCAGTCTCTTCCAGGACTTCTTTGGGGCTGCCATGGCTTGCCTTGGGGCTTCAGCCTTACCTGAAATGTTCAGACAAACACATTCAAGCAGATGGATTTTCCTGCTCTCTTTTGGTAACGGGGTGGACATCCATCCCTCCAATAAAATAGGGAACAGACTCAGGCCGGTGTTGCTTTGGGGCACTGGGTCTAGAATTTCACCCTTGGTTGTACCTTGAAGAGGGATAATCTCCAGGAATTGGCAGCGATGTGGGAAATGTCCTAGTTACTCAGCGTCCCTGCCTTCCCCTCTCATTTGGTTTCAGACCTGTGAAAAATCTCAGGGATGGGTGTCTCTGTGTGTGAGAAGGGCTAATCATCCTTTTTTCCCCCTCAGCAAAAGGATGGATTAATGCAAGTTCTACCTCTGTAAGCCCACTAGAAATGTGGGAAGAGGCAAATGTTGTGACCGGACAAGGCAGATGTGAAGTTTTGCTGGTCTGTCCAGATCAAGGATATTGCAAGCTTTGCTTAACTGGAATAGAAAATGGATTCTTGGTATGAGAGAGTGTTTCCTGTTGCACAGTACTGTTTGGAGAAGGCCATCAGGATTACTCTAAGGAAGCAAAACAAAACAAAGCAAGAAGGAAAGAGGAAAAATTAGGCTGAAAACAATAGATGCCACCACAATAGTTCAGCATCTCATTGCATTTTATCCTAATTATGCCTCATTTGATCTCTGCAAATTTAAAGTCTTTTTTTTTTTAAATCAGAACTTCTGAGTGAAGTTGGCATTCTGGAAATTGTCTTGGGATGATCTCAGAACCACAATGTAGCGTGTGTGCGTGCGTGTGTGTGTGGAGTAGCTTTGTTGGAGTCTAGAGATCCACCTGCAAATGTGGAACTGAAGATATCAAACTGCTCGCCACAAGAGAAAAAAAATCAATTCCTATCTGCTTAATTGGAGAAATGGAGTCTGTCAGCTATGACAACATGAGGCTTCCTCCCAATAGGCTACATAAAAACTCAGAACAGAGCTGCTTTTTCTGAGTTGTTCTTTTGACTGAGAATGTAGAGCGGGAAGGGACCCCCAGGCACCATCCAGCCCACCACCCCAATTTGCCTGTGTAGAAATCCACTGCAAAACCATCTCTGACAGGCGGGCACCCAGTCTTTGCTCAAAAACTTTAAATGAGGATTCCAATGAAGGACCTTCAAAAAATTAAAAGCAGCTCTTCCTGAACTTGTTTTCTTAAAAGATTGGCTGCAAGATGGCAACCTTGCTTTGTGAAATGGAGTCTCCCAGGGGCCTCTTAGAGGCTTCCCTCTTTCTCTCTTGCCAGTTGGAGTGACCAAAGTGGTCAGGTGGGGGTGTGGGGAAGATCTCCACGGGGCAGGGCTGAGGGATGGTCTCTCATTCTCACCCATCGGGGCCAAGAACACCCTTGGATAGGTTTGTCTTGGAGCAGCCATTAGCCAGAAATGACTCGAAGGCACACAACAGCGACAGCAGGAACAGGAACAACAACTTGGGAAACAATGGGATCTGCTGCTCCCAACCACTTTGAGTCTAGCTGAGACAAATATTTAATAGCCACAGAAAGTAGAAAACAAGTAAAAAAGCAAATTAATGCTTTTTTTGAGTAAAGATGCATGCAAAGATTCAGATATAACAAAGAGCAAGCCCTTTTCAGCTGAAAATGGGTCATTTTCAGCAGCCTGGTGATATCACCTTGGGAGATAGGCCTAAATACAAAGGCAAAAGGAGCCAGTTTTCCAGCAAATCTGCTCCATGTGAGAGAGTGTTTTGCTTGTTTTGCTTTGGCAGAGAAAGGGACTCTGCATGTTCTCAGGGGCTCCCTGGTTTTCTCTGTGAAGGACCCTTTTTTGGCTTCTGGTGGGGGGGCATTCGAAGTTTCAGGCCTCAGTGTGCAGCCTTGAAGTGACTGGGGTGAAGACGGCCTCCTCGCTCTCTCCCCTCCGTGGGAGGAAGGTTTCAGATAACATGACAGGAGAGGCTTCATTGAATCATCAGCAAGAGAACGGCTCTGAAGCACTCCCTGCGGTGCACTGATGGGCAAATTGGGCAGAAAAATCTGGTTATAGCAGCTCAGCCCAAACACCCCCTGCGTCACCTCTCCCTTCTGCCTTGATTGCAACAGACAAATTGCTGTTCCCTGAGCAGCAAAAAAGTTCTCTTGGGCTTAGTTCTCTTTGCGGGAGAACCCCCCCCCCAATACTCTATGCACGACTCATGTTATCTGATGCCAGGGGTGGTGGGCAACTGTGGGACCCTCGGGGGCTGCATTACATACCCTCCAATGTTTCACAAACAAACACTGGGATGCATGTAGCCAGGCAATCTGAGAGTCGTTTTAGCCAAGATGGCACAAGTTATTAACGCGGAAGAACACACGGGCTAGGAGAGGCTACGGCACTTTGCTTTTGCCTGATCTGACTGGGAAGGGCAAGATCCTGCTGAGTTAACTCAATGCAAAGCTACTTCCAAATGTCCTGACCTGGCAGGGATATTCTTAATTCACCCTCTCTCCTCCCACTTTTTTCAACTGCTTTTAAAATGTCCCACCTTTCTCCCTTTGTCCTTGGCTCACTTCAAGAGCTGCAAACTGTGAAGTTCAAAGTGCAAAAGTAGTTTGCACGCAATTAACTCAGCCAGCGGGGGCAGGAGGAGAGCGACTGGGGTCTTTTACAAACACAAGCAGTCCATTAATGACCTCCTTCACAAAAGAAACTCTTTCTAAACAATCTCCCACTGGGAGAACAACAGAAGAGGAGCAAAGTGGTAAGTCCCACCAAAGATGCTGTTACCCAGATGCAATTTACCTCCCTCGTGTGATAAGCTCCTCAGTCTGCCTCACCAAATACCCTGGCATGTTGCAAAAGCATAATCTATAAATTTTGCCACCAAAATGGAAACCAGTGGAGGGCCACCAAAATGGTAGAAGGCTGGAAACCATGAAGCCCCCTGAAGAGCGGCTTAGGGGGCTGGGTATGTTTAGCCTGAAGAAGAGAAGGTTAAGAGGGGACATGAGAGCCATGTTTAAACATTTGAAGGGATGCTGCGTTGAAGATAGGGCAAGCTGGTTTTCTGCTGTGTCAGAGACTAGGACACTGTGAAGCAATGGCTTCAAACTTCAGGAAAAGAGATCCGACCTAAACAGTAGGAAGAACTTCCTGATAGCAAGAGCAGTTGGACAGCGGAATCCGCTGCTGCCTCCATGGAGTGTGGTGGAGCCTCCTCCTTCTTTGGGGGTTTTTAAAGAGAGACTGGGTGGCCATCTGTCAAAGCGGGTGCTTTGATGGTGTCTTCCTGCCTGGCAGAATGGAGTTGGACTGGATGGCCCCTAAAGCTCTCTTCCAGCTCTAGGATTCTAGGATTAGACAACTGGAGGCTAATTATCCTAGGATGCATTTTGGAAGAAACTTTCAAGTGCTCTCTAGAAGATTCAAAATGTTTTATGTATGCAAGTCTTACTGACCTAGTTGTTTCATTTCACATACATATAAAGTTAGTTTTGAATAAAAACTTTGCTGAAACATGCTGAATTGCACTCCTCTCTCTCTCTCTCTCTCTCTTTTGTGCTGTGCCCCTATCCCTATTTGGCCCGTGTTATTTCTGCTTTAGGTACCAAAGTCTCTGTTAAAGAAGTAAAGTCCAGGATCACGTGAGTTTTGTTGACTGAGGCGTACCTGTGTTGTGGAAGGATAGTTTCTTTTTCTTGCAGTGGGGAGAAAACTATTGAGTTTATTCATCCATGCATTTGAAGACTTAATAGTTGAATATTTACATCACTAGTATCATGGAGAAAGATTTGGCTGACTGAAACCATGGATACGAGCCCTTTTGTTAGAAGGTAAAGAGGAAAGATGGATTGGGGCCCTGGAGCAGGTTCTTCAAGCGGTCCTCCTTTGTACACACACACACACATGTTTGAGCTTACTCCAGAAGTGGGGATAGAAATTAAATGGTATATGAGACACCAACTCCAAAATCTTTGCCTGTAAACCTCATTTTTCAGCCTTCCGCATTTTTACATGGCTGTTCAAACAATGCACAAAACATCCGTGACAACAGAATCATTGGTAGATCCGGGAAAGGACTGAGAAGAAGAGGAATGATAGAATCATAGAGTCCTTGCATTGGAAGAGACCCCCAAGGGCCATCCAGTCCAGGCTTATTCTGCCACGCAGGAAGACACCATCAAAGCCCTCCCTTGGACAGATGGCCATCCAGCTTTGGTTTAAAAACCTCCAAGGAAGCAGACTCCACACTGCATGGAGGCAACAGCATATTCCACTGTCTGACTGCTCTTCCCATCAAGAAGTTCTTCCTAAAGCTTATGTGGAATCTCTTTTCCTGAAGTTTGAAGCATTGCTCCATGTCCTATTCTCTGGAGCAGCAGAAAACAAACCAGCTCCATCCTCCCTATGCCATTTACTTAAATATTTCAACACGGCTGTCATGTCCCCTCCTTACCTTCTCTTTTCCAGATCAAACACCTCCCTAAGCCACTCCTCACGGGGCTTCATGGTTTCCAGGCCTTTGATCATTTTGGACACATTCCAGCATCCCAATATCCTTCCTGAACTGTGATGCCCAGAACTGGACCCAGGGTTCCAGGTGGGGTCTGACCAAAGCAGAAGAGAGTGGTATTATTACCTCCCTCGATCTAAGCTGCTGCATTGCTATTGATCAAGCACCAGGTTTTTCACCCAGAATCAGGTTCCTGCATGACCTGTCAGGGGCTTGGAGCAATTGCACCAGCTGAACCTCTGCTAATCCAGCCCTGGCGAAGATAATGCTGCATTACTTTGTTGCAGGTTCTCTTTGCATGTCCTCCAGTTTAGCCAGAGTTGCTCAATGGAGCCTCCGTCATTCAGAGACAAAGTATTCATACCAGGGAGTGGGTTGGAAAGAAGATGGCTGTCACCCAAAGGTCTGGACCAGAGTGTTCTAGGTTTGATTTATGTACTTTATATGCTGCATTTCTTCCCACATATGAATTAAAAAGGTATACAACCAAAACCAAAGTCATAAGCTGGAGCATCACAAAACACACACAATTAAAAAAGTTATCAGATTAAAACCAAGCAGGGAATTAAACAGGATGTTGTGGTCCAAAGCCTATCTGCATAAAGGGAGCTTTGTCTGCTGGCAGAAAGAGAGCGGGGGCCACGGACAGACAAACCTCCAGTGGGAGGGAGTTCCACAGCCTGGGGCAGCCACCAAGAAGGTACTCTCTCATGTCCTCACCAAACACGCCTGTGAGGAAAAGGAAGGAAACTCTTCCCCTGAGGATCCCTAAACCAAGTCAGCCTCCAATGGTGAGACAGGCTCCTTCTGACAGCCTGGACCCCAACTACCTGGGGCTTTAGGCGTTGTGACAACTATTGTAGCAAGGTAGTGCTTCTGTTCTTCAGCTTGCCATTCCCTCCTAGAGATATTTCTTTAAGCCCCTCAGACCTTTCCCGCAGCCCACACGCCAGTGTTTTCCCGAGGATGAACATCTGTAACTCCAAGCTGGGCTCCCAGGGTGGCTGTCGGGTTCCAGGCACTTGTGGCATTTATTTGGCACCAACATGCCGAATGGGAATTGTTCTTTAGCTGGACATTCTCACAATCCAGCCAGCAAGTGGGCTAAGTGTCTCTGCCCAACCTCTTTCCTCCTGACACAAAGAAAAGTCATGCCCCAGAATATGGTCCAGACCATATTTATGGCACAGATCTAATCACAGCTCAAAAACACATACACATACACCAGCCTCATGGCTCCACGCGCAGTGCAAGCTATGCTCCAACCACAAGAAACAATAGTTTTGGGATCTCCAAAACCTACCTCATCTCAGGATCCAGACTCTCTGCTCACCCGGACAACTGCCCACCCAGCGGGGGCTCATGGAATCATCGCCTAGGACCTCCCCGCTCCAATTTGTTCCTCAGAATGGAAAAAAAATATTTATCTCACCCACCCAGCCCAAGGCACTGTCGTTAATTCCTCTTTCTCTCCCTCTCTTTCTCTCTCGGACCAAGGTAGTTGCAAAATGCTCCTCCAAAGGCGTTATCTGTCCAACTCTGACTTGCAGGAAGGAAGGAACACTGTGGCTGGCAGGCTCACATGCGCCTCTCAGGGCAGAGAGGCAGACGGCAGGCGGCCCCTGCCTCAACTTCCCCACCTCTCTCGGCTTTATAGGGACCCTGTGCAGAAGAACCGGTGATGTGGCAATCATTCTCACCTTTCCTGCCACATGCTGGGGCTGCTCCAGAGCTGGAGAAGAGAGGAGGAACCACGTGGGCGGCCCCCAGCTCAGTGGGCACGGAGGCATGGGGGCTGGCCCCACACCAGCCCAGCCCTCCCCCTGGAAGGCTTAGGACTGATCTGTTGGTGGTCTCATGAAAGAAAGAGCTTTGGGAAAGAAGGATTGTGGAAAAAACAGTGACCAACACTCCCTCACACTACATTTTCTGGAAATGAAGTTCAAAAGGGGAGATGAGGCAGTCTAAGCTTTGCTGCTCTTGCTTGCAGTACTCCCCGGGAAAAATCGCTAGCTTCCAAAGTAGAAAGAATCAGTCACAGAATGTCAGACAGATGAAGCAAAGGAAACGGGACACCAGTTTGGCACACTCTCTCCTCTTTTTCTGCATGTGTAAACCTCACCAAAGCTCAGGAAACCAGGGGTGTGAGTGTGCCATAGAGTTGGAAGGAATCCCAAATGTCATCTATTCCAGCCCCCAGTGCCACCTCAGGAATCCACCATCCCTGGTTCAGGTGGGCATTCAATCCCTGCTTTAAACATTCCAATGAATGAAAACCCACTAGGATTTTTATTGTTAAAATCACAGCATCCTAGCAGTGGAAAGGATTGCAAGAGCTGCCTATTCTAATCTCTTGCAATGGAGAACAGACAACTAAAGCAGCCCCCAAATATACCCATCCGACCTCTGTTTTAAGGAAAGTCCACCACTCCCTGAGACATCCTGGTCCATGGGCTGGACTGCTTGTACAGTCAAGTAGTTCTTTCCAATGTTTAAATGGAATCTCCTTTCTTGTAATCTGATTCCATTGGTTCATGTCCTGGTCTCTGAAGCAGCAGAAAGCAAGCTTCCTCCATGTTCTCTGTGGCTTCCATTCAGATATTAAAAGATGGCTGTGTCGTATAACCGTCTTAGTCTTCTCTTCTCCAGACTCAATGTGTCTAACTTCCTAAGCCATTCATCCTAGAGCTTGAGGGTTTCCAGACCTTTCACTGTGTTGGTGACAAATGCAGTTAAACTGTCTTTAGAATTAAAGTTAATCAAAGGAATCAGTGGTATGCTCTATGCTGCCTAACAAGAGAATTCATGCACAAGGTGTATGTGTGTTCATCTGCCAAGATTTTGTGGATGGGTGCTTTGTTGTGCCCTGGGCCTTGAGTCCCCTGGCACCTTGGCATTTGGGCAGTGCCCATAGAATGAGCACAGTGTACTCATAGATAACCTGGCTTGAAAACAGTTCATGTGAAAGAGGTCTAGGAGTCTTAGTGGACCACAAGCTAAACATGAGTCTACAGTGTGATGCATCAGCTAAAAAAGCTAATGTGATTCTAGGCTGCATCAATGGGAGTATAGTGTCTAGGTCAAGGGAAGCTGACAGTAGCCCTCTGTTCTCCTTTGGCCAGTCACTACCTGGAATCCTGTGTCTGGTTTTGGGCACCACAGTTTTGGACACTTTTGAGGCCCCTCCCTCAACTGCAAACCCCAGGATTCCATTGATGTTGAAAGTGGAATAATAGCACTATAACAGTCTAGTGTGGAAATCGCTTCTATTGCATGGTATACACTTTTCCTGCACAGGAAAGCCAAAAATCCCTTGTGTTTTTCTACTGTAATAATTCCACTGCAACACTTCAGGATATTCGAAAACTAGAGGAAACTGTGCAAGATTCTCACTCATCTATTATTCTTACCAATGGGGGTTTCTGACTATTTGGAAAGTTGTTTTTCAACATGGGAGTGAATAATAATGAATATACTTTCAATCCATACTCCTGAGATGGCGCTGGGGCCCTCCAGTAATGTTGAGCAGATACATCTCAGTGGAGGATAAAACACCAGAAGAGGAAGGGGGGTACAATGAGGTTTTTGTACCCTTTTGATTTTGAAATTGATTTCATCCAGAAGCTTTTATGTGGCCTAGAGTTCCTCGGTTCCTTCCTAGGTGGAGGAATCGGCAACCACAAGGACCTGGCAGAGCTCACGTTTCACATGTTGCTGCAATGCAATGCAGGGAAGTGGTGGCGAGGGGCAGGGGGAGAACTACTGGCCGGACCTGAGCCTCTCCTGCTGTCCGGCTGCATGGGTCTGCTAGGGGTGAGCGTTGGTGCAGGATGTCACGTCCACCTGTCCTTTTTGCACGCAAGTCTTGCACATGGGGGAAGTGAGAGCTGCGAGTAAGCAGCTGGGCACTTTGTCCCTGGGCCAAACCCTCACCAATGCCCTGTAGTTGCCCTTGTGCCCTGCGGGAGATGCTGGGGCAGTGACCTGAGGAGCCAAATTGAGTTTCTTAGCTGGTGCTGGTTGGGCGTGGACAAAACTTGGAACGTGGTTGGAGTATTCTAGGAGCTTCAGTTCACAAAATGGAACTTACCAAGCTCTGCTTGTGGCCCATCCTGACTGTGGGAGTCCCTCCCTCCAAAGTTACCCCCTGACCTCTGGAGCTCTGGATTGTTGGTGAGGGCCGAATTCAAGCATGAGATGGAGTGCATGGGAGCCTTTGAAGACTGTTGACTCCTTCTCCATGTCAGTGGCTCCTTTTTAGGCCTGGTTGCCTCCGTGGCTGTGAAAGGACCTTGGGGGCCACCACAGAGGTTCCGGAGGAGAGAATTGGCTTGAGTGCCTCTCTCCACCATGCCCTGAGTCTGGGACAGCAGCATGGATGTTCTGTAACAATTATAACACATTGCTAAGGAAAATCTTATGAAAGAATACAGGATAAGATCAGACAGATGGCTCCTCCTGACAGAAAGGTGACCCGTGGTCCATCTGGAGGAACAAAGGAACTGGAAGGTGAACCCAGTTTTGCTTTTCATTTGAATTTTAAAGGCACTACCCAAGCTGCCAAACCCTTTTCGGGGACCAGGTCCAGCACCTTGGATAGCTTCTTTAAAGTTCAGGCTAAATCCAGATGTGGATTTGCTGTTGCGTTGACGTGGAAGCTGCCAGCTGCCATTGGCTGTCGTGTTCAGTGGGATCTGGATGCCTTCCTGGCCCAAAGCTATTCACTTTCTTCAAACCATAAGAATGACAGGAGTGGATCAGTGGGCTGTGGGCCAAAGCCCTACTGGGAGGACTTCTGTGGGTCAAGTGGGAGATCAGCACCTTGGGGTCCACCACAGCTCCAGGGGAAATTTGGAGAGGCGAACACAACACCTCATCCCACCCCAGTATCTCAGAGCTGCTTTTATGGGGAGAGAGGGTGAAGAATTCTGTATTTATGGGGAGTGTGTGAGGAATTCTGCCTCCACATGACCTTCCCCTTCAGTTGCCAAATTTCTAGCATAGCAGTAACTTTTAAAAATCCGAGCATTTTGAAATAAGATTTCAGGCACCCAAGAAGAGGGGAAGGCAGGGAATGCCAATACAGCTATTGAAAGAGTTCTTGGTGGGAATGATTTTCAATGTCTCATTCTCTGTGGCGCTAGAAATTTGGAGACCGAAAGGAAATTTCACTTGCAGGGGGTGGAATTCTTCTCTTGCCTTTCCAAATATTTAAACCCCCAAAGAATATCCTGCTTCTCCATCTCAGCAATAGGCTTGATTCGGGGCAACTGAGCCGTCTGTTTACTTCCCCTGGAGTGGGGCACAGTTGGGAAAACAGGCAAGTTGCACAATTCCACACCACTTTTCTGACACAAAGCATGGGGGTGTCACTTCCTGTACAAAGACAGTTGTTTGTTGCGCAATTATGTGCTGAAAGGAGCACGGGGGGTTATTGAAGGCTGGGAAGCATTTCCCTCACTTTGGTGTTTAGGGGAAGAAAAGAGGCAAGTCCTCTTTGTTCACCTTTCCATTCTCGACTGTTGGGTGGAGTTCCTCTCCCTGTTTGCAAATGTATGTATTTGTTATTAAACCTTTTCCCCACTGCCTTTCCACTTGGAAGCCAGAGTGTTTGAGGTACCTCATCTCAATTTCAAATATAAGTACATTATGATTTAAAACATACCTTCCAACATTTCAAAGATGAAAATTGGGACACACAGAGCCAAGCAGCATCCGAGTGTGCACAAGGTGGCCACAGTTATTGCTGAGGGAGAACCGAGAAGCAAGTAGATGCTTCTGTGGTTTGCTTTTGCTTGAGCCAACTGGGAAGGGCAAGACTCTGCCCAGTCCTCGTGCAAACTGCCTTTGAACTCCTTTTGCAGCAGTGGACGTAAGCGGAGGATCAAGGGGGCAAATGGGGGGAGGAGGAGGAGAGAGGAAAAGGGGCATTTTAAAAGCAGCTGAAAAAGTGAGATGACAAGGTCCCAGTCCTCTTCCAAAGCATTTTTTTTTTGTATAGAATAAACCCTGAACTGCAAATAGTCTTCAAAACCTCTTTGATGATGTTCTTGAAGCAAAGAAACAAATGGTAAAACCATTCATTCTTGCCTGAGAAAACCAAATTTACAAAGATTAACAGTTATAGCTTGAGCGCAGCCAGCCTTCGGAGGCTTCCTTCCCAAGACCAGCCAAGAGGCACGTACAAGTCTGCCTCTTACGGGTACCAAGAGCACGCTCGAGCGTTCACGCATGGTTACATGGTTCACGCAGGAGACAGAAGCACGACTTCCTCGCCAGAGGCTTCAGGACAGAATCTGCTCAGACCAGGCTCCAACTCCCAGGAGGAACTTAACTGGAACAAGCTTTATTTAACAAGATAAGCCAGTGTCAAGACAACATATTACCTAAAATAAAACAAAAAACAAGCAAGCCAGGCCAGGACAGTAAAAGAAACAGCAGGAGGGAGGGCAAGAAAATGAACTGCCTGGATGAGCTGTTCTTTCTGAGAAGAGGGAAGACGCTGCTCGGCCTCTTGACTCCATTTAAAGGGCTGGTTGGGTACCTAAAGCGGTCCGAGAGACCTCGGGCTCAAAGGCACACTTCCCTGCTTCTCAGTCGTCAAATTAACTGTATATAAACATGTCCAGCAACACTGATCTCCAGATATGCAGGGAAGGTCCTAGCAGCTCACATCTGGTGATGCTTTTGGAGGCGTCTTCATCCGTATACATGCTTGCCCCAAAATTGAAGTCTATGGGAGTGGCATACCTGCCAACATTTCACAGGTGGAAATTGAGATACATGTGGCCAAACAAATTGGAAATCAGAGAAATATGGCTCTGGATGACCAGAGAAGGGGGAGAAAAACCCAACAGAATCAAATTTCAAAGCTTCTGGAATATTTTACTTTGGCAAGTGAGTTTCAGAATTTAGAATTCTTTCCTCAGATCTTTAAAACATAATCCGGGTAAAAAGATTCCACAGATAAATAGATAGATGACAAACAACTTTGGACATATGTAAAAATACATAAAAGATGAGCACATGTGATTTCTCTATGTAATAAGACACACACCAAACGCACCGGCCGAGTAGTTTTTTCCATTTCACTGTATTAAAAGACATGGCAGGGCAAATGTTGTTCACACACAAACCTTAATCACACTAAGGAAGTCATCTTCCCTTGGTGTCTAATAATTATTCTGCTACTCTGTTTCCTTGCAAAGTGAGCATTCCATTCCAGACTGCAGATTTGCAAACTTTACTCGCAGAAGCAATTTAGCAAGCCAGATGGATATCCGTCTTATTTAGAGCTGTGTCATATTTGGGTACAGTCAGGATACAAGGTCCAAAGAGCTCCGGTAATGTTTTTTTTTTTCTGATCAGCACACACTTACACAAACATTCTCAGACTTCTTACTAACCTTTCTGCAGACCTGGATGAGACAATTCCTTCATCTTTCTTCTCCTGTGGTCACCACTGAAGCTGTAAAGCAAAAGCCAGCCTTTTTTGTGGGCCCAAACTGGATATGGATGTAGAGAAATACTGTTGATTCCCATGAAGAAACAGCTGTATATTATTATCCCAAAGGCTTTTTGTTCTAAAGTGACCCCTCTGAAAACAACAGCTCACATGGATTTGTTTGTTTGGCCCTGAGAATCTGGGAGAAGCTCATTGCTTGCCTGTGTTGGGAAGAATCTCCCTTCTCAGAACAAACCGCAGAATCACAAACTTGTAGAGTTGGAAGGGACCCTGGGGGTCTTCCAGACCAGCCCCCTGCCACTGTAGGAAATTGACAACTTTAGCATCCACAGAACAGATGGCCACTGTCTTTCCTTTAAGAAATTCCAAGGAAGGAGAGCTTCTCCACATTTTACAGGCTATTGGACCAGGAACTGAGGTTCTCAGTCTGTGCTTCTCCAGATATTTTTTGACTTCAAATCCCAACAGCCACAGCCAGCATAGAACTGAAGCCCCACATGTCTGGAAGAGCAACAGCTGAGGACTACCAGCCTTCTGCTCCCCCTGAACTGGAGAACTAGGACTTTGCACAGATCATTCTAAGTATTCTTCCCCAAATGACACAGCCTGTGATTCTGCAGCCATGGGAGCTGACATGGTATTAAGTTGCTTGAAACTGTGCAGCGCCCAAACTTTGATGCTCCAGGTGTTTTGGACTTCAGCTCCTGGACACCCCAGCCAGCTGGGCCAACAGTCAGGAATCCACATGTCTGGGACTTCAGCTGACAGAATCCCTGCCCATTGGGCACGCTGGCTGGGTCCTTTGGAGGACAAGCCCAAAAGCATCTAGAGACTCAGTGCTTTAGGGTCAATGATTCCGGGCAGTGTTTGTGTGACAATTCAGTCTATTAAAGGAAGGAACGGGCTTAATTCTGTATAGTAGACTGCCAGCGTGATTCAGAACAATGAGAGAGGCAGGAAAGGGGAAGTTGTGTACATGTGTTTTCCTGTGTGGGCTGTGATATTTTGTTTAATCTGTCCACAGCATGAGTTGGTGTCAGTTCAATACTTTGTTTTGTCTTCCTAGCCTTTCGTGGTTTTGTGATTGCAACTTTTATGATTTTATTTTTGGCTTAATGATGGTTGCTTTAAAGACTTCTGTTGCTCTGTTTTGTAATAAAGTTTTAATAAAATAAAATGTTGGTTGAGGAAACATCTGTGTGTAATGCTCTGTCACATATTTGGAACAAGGGAGGACCAACTCAGGATGTCAGGTAGAGTCACCAGGTCAGGTCATCCCTGGCCATGAGATTTTGAGGCCAAAACTAGAGATCCAGGGGTAGGGAATGTCCTTAAGTATGGTGCATTATACAGCAACTTGCCTATTTCCACACTACACTGTTATAGTGCTATTATTCTACTTCCAACATCCTGTGGAATTCTGGGGTTTGTAGTTTACTGGGGCCAAAGAGCTTCCTGGCTGAGAACTCTAAAGGCTCCTCCCTAAACTGCAAGCCCCAGGATTCCATAGGATGTTGAAAGCAGAATAATAGCACTATAACAGCGTAATGCGGAAATGGTCACACTTGTTCACAGCTTGTCATTCAAACACACAGACAGACAGACAGACAGACAGACAACTTATTGTCCTGGCTGGAAAATAAACTGTCTTTGCAATTGCAATGCTTGATACACTCTGCAAAGTGTATCAGTTTGCACAGCCAGCTAGAAGGTTCTCTGCCCAACCAGTTTCCTCTCTTGTCCAGAGTTCAGCTGACGAGAACAGGAGAATTTGACCCCCCCAAATTCTCCCCAAATTTTGTGGAAGTGACCCACAAAAACTGGCAGCTCCAGCCAATGCCCTGAGATTTGGCAATGCTAAACGGTCAGGAGATCATGCTCTTCCAGGCCACCTATGGGGAATTGCATGCCCTGAAAGACTTCAAAGTGACCACAGAACTTGCAAAGAGGAAAATGGGGCCATAAGGGGTCTTGGAGGAGATTCCCGGCAATGCAGGACAGACCATTTCCCAGAAGAGAAATCGGCAGGGTTGAAGAGCCATCTTCCTAACTGGGTGGGTGTGTGTGTGTGTGTGTGTGTGTGTGTGGTGGGGCTGCATCATTCCAGTGCAGACAGAAATAACATCTATAATCTTTCTCAAAACAGGCTGCTGCAGCTGGGGATGGAAGTATTTTCCCTCTGATATTCTATTCCCAGTTTAAAGGGGGCCCCAAGCACTCCAAAATCTCAGGAAAACCAGAGGCAGCCACAGCCATGAGATTCTTCACCCTTCTGGAAGTGTTTGACTGCTGAAAAGTACATTGTGCTTTTTGCTGGGAACAGTCTACCTTGCCCAGAAAACATGCACTGGGTGCTGGTTGTTATCTCTGAAGCTCCATATGGTTTGGGTCCAAACGATCTGACGGACGGTACTCTTCCTTATGTGCCTCCCTGGGCTTTGGGATTTTTGAGGGACGACCTTTCTCCATCCCACCGGTCTCTCAGGTGGGAATGCAAGAGACAGGGCCTTTTGGGTGGTGGCTCCCAGGCCTTGGAACGCCCTTCCTAGAGAGGCCACTCTAGCCCCCTTCCTCTGTGGCAGCGAGGGAAGAACTTTTTGGTTTTGACAGGCCTTAGAAACCGGCTGCTCAAAAGGAGAGGGCTTTTAATATTGTGCTGTATTGTCTACATGTCTTACTTTTTAATCAGCATATTGTGAAAACAGCTTTTAATTCCACTGATGGGTTTGAAATTGAAAGAGGGGTTACTTTGTGTCCAAGGTTAAGTACTGCTAATGGCTGCTTCCTTGTAAATCAAAGTCCGCTTGTCACTATGGTGTATTTCATGTTGGAGAAGACTGAATGTAAGGATGTTTTGACAACAGGGCTGTTTGGAGCTGACCAGAGGTACACGTGCCAGGGGAGGGTCGCCTCAGCCAAGGGTGTAGGAGGGGGAGACACCTGGGAAAGAAAAGGGGGTTTAGACACGTGGCTTCAATACTTAATACATGACCGTGCTCAGTGGGTGCTTCCCCCAAAATGGATAGTTGACCAAGACTTTTTCTCTTTGTCCTTCTTGTTTGTTCCCTTACCTCCAAGTTTTGCACCATTTTGCCTCTTCTCAGAGAAGTCTTTAGAGGTACTTGATAAAATGTATCATGTGCATTATTGCATACCAAATACTGCATGTCAAAGGTCCCATAAGAACCCTTTATGGGTCTTAATAGAAAGTATCACTGTATGCACTATTGCATGTCAAAATATTATGTTAAAAGTTTTGGCAGATTCCTTTCATGATCCTAATAAAAGGTATTGCTATATGCACTGTTGCATGTCAAATGTTGTATGCCAGAGGTCCTGTGGGAATCCTTTAGTGGTCTTAATAAAAAGTGTCATTGTGTGCATGATTGCATGCCAAATAATGTAAGTCAACAGTTTGGGAGAATTCTTCAGTGCTCCTTATAAAATGTACTTGCTCTCTTGCATGTCAGGTATCAAACAACATGTTGCAATGATTTGCAGTCAGATATAGGAGCATTTCTGGAGCTGGAACACTCGGGATCTCTGAGTGACCCCTTCTCCCCACGTCCTGGTCTACCCAGAGTTCAGGCTTTTCTTCAGCCCGATGCACGCTCACTTTCATTTATTCTGCAACAACCTGTCCTCTCCTGGCTTTTGGAGCAGAGTTAGTAAAACTGCCTGTAACGCTTCCTCTTTTCTCTTTCTTCCTGAAAAGAATACAACTGTATGAGCTTAACATGGGACTGAGTTGTGTTTCTAGAGAAGCCACAACTCAAAGTGTAATTTGCAGTCTTTTCCAGACAATATTCAGTAGCAGACGTGCCTGAGGTTGCAGGTCAACATTGTGTGTAGAGTAGAGGGGAAGGAGAAGGCAGCTGGGGGGGCCTTGCTGTGTCCACGTGCTGTGGAGCGTATTTGGGTGCCCTGGCCTCCCTGTCCCCCTGCCAGATATGGGACTTGTAGCACGGCTCCTCCGTGACGTGCAGTGGGAGATCGGCAGACCAATCAAGGTTGGAAGGGTGAGAGCCCAAGGGTGGCCATATTGGCTCGTCAGGTCCCACATTCTCCTCCACAAGCAGCCAAAGAGCTGCCCAGCTGGGGAAACCAACAGCAGAGCTCAAGTGAAACCTCACCCTCCTTTCCTTGTCTCTCCAGCGACAGCCACTCTGCCTCCGGTAGCCGAGGTGATGTACAGCCACCTGGATTAGTAGACCTTCATGGTCCCATTCTCCTTCATGAATTTACCAATTTCCCACCAAGTTGGCAGTCACTGCTACGTCTTGTAGCAGGGAATTCCACAGTTTGGGAAGACCTTCTTTCTCTGTGTCCTGAATTCTCCCACCTTTCAGCTTCAACCTACTGATCCCATTGGGTTCTCTCATGATTCAGAAGAACAAGCCTTCTACTTTATCCACACCTGGAATCATTTCACACACCCCAGGACACCCTGACGATGATATTCAGAAGCATCTGGTCTTTGTTCTAGGACCGTCCTGATGAGAGGCTGTTGATACCCTCACCCTCTGTGGATTTATCCAACCGCCCCCTTCAAATCTATCCAAGTTGACAGACAACGTTTTTAAATATGGAGATTATTGGGTCAATTACTGTATCTCAGAGAAACATACAAGGAGTCCTACCACACCTAAACAAAGTCCTACCTAGCTTAGCGTTCTTCTCTCAAAATGTCAAGCCAGTTGTCAATGAGATTAAGCTCACAAATGGGATATGGCTGCAACTGCATCCTCCCTCTCATCTTTCCCAGCACCTAATAATTTATCTATCCATTTATTTATTGCAAGAAACAACAGGCAAGGATATGCAGTGTTTTACTGTACAGTCAGCCCTCCACAATTATGGGTTTCACTTTTGTGGATTAGATTGTTCACGGATTATTTGCTGTCACCTCTGCTGCCTCCCTAGGCCATTCCTAATGGGGACTACAAGTCTCATGAGAATGAGAAACTGTGAACAAGGCTTGTAAGTGCCTGTTAAAAATGGTGTGGGGCAGCTGTGGAGGTGGCACTGAGCCCCACCAGCCCCCCACTTCCGCCTTGGGAAGGAACCCTGAGACCTCACAGGAGTGCACAGCGGGTTGAATATGGTGATCATACTTTTGTGTGTGTTAAATATTGTTTGGAAAGGCCTGGAGTTATGCACGGTTTTCCCACTTTCATGGGGGTCCTGTGCCCCTAACCCTAGTGAATGTGGAGGGAGGACTGTATTTTATGGAAGATGAATGTTTCACAGAAACTTTCTGCTTGTTGGTTATGTTGGTTGGTTGTTTGGTCTCAACAAACAACGTGCAATGTACTATTTGTCTTTTGTAAAAGATGCATATTCCCTAGTATTTCTTTCCCTCTTTCTCACTCTCTGAGTTTTTCTATACTTATCTATTTATTACAATTAACAACATGCAATGGTGTGTAGCATTTGACTGTGTTTTCTAAAGACACTCTCTCCAGTAACTCTTCCTTTCTTTCTCTCAAGGAACAATATGCAATGGTGTGTAGTATTGTCTGTATTTTATATCAGATACACCACGTGGTAGGGAAGAGGCAGAAGCAAGAAGAATCAAGACATGTCAACAAGCTTAATGCACTTCTGTATCAATGGCAAAATCTTACATGGTTTGGAAAGCAGAAATTAGCCAGATTTTGAAACAGTAATTTCAGGTGTCTGAAACGCTGTTGGGCATTGGTACCAGGGGTTTTTGACCTTGTGAAGTGCTTCCTAGAGATCATTCCCAGACCATCCATGTGTTTTGCGAAAGGCTCTCCTTCCCTTTCGCCCTGCACTTTCCCTTTTCCCCTTCTGGTCTCCCCAATTTTTCCTCTCTACCAGTATCAGATAATTCTCCAGCAGCTGGCAAGGGATGAGTCAGTGTGTTGTTGTGACCATGTGTCTGGGTTTAAGAAAGGTGATGCAATTTCTTGCAGCTTGTTACAGGAAAAACAAGTATTCTTTTTTTTGTAACTATGGTGACGTGCACTGTCCATCTCTGTGGGAAGAAACTCCAAGGGAGTTGCAGGGGGAAAGTGTCAGAGCAAAAGGGAAAAACAACAAAAACAGCAACTGTGGTTGGCTCTTTTTTCTTCCTCGGCTTCAGACTTGGGGGATAAACAGTCTCCCCGGGGGCTGATGTAGTAAACAGGCTCGGCACAAAGGAGGTTCACTCTTGCAGGGCGCGCGTGTGTGTGTGTGTGTGTGTGTGGGGGTGTCTGGCTGCAGACTTTATACCCAACAAGAGTAGACCCATTGAATCAACAGAATTTACTGACCTTTTGACACATCATTGAACAATTGATTCTCTCTCTCTCTCTCTCTCTCTGGTTACCTCTGGCCTAACTTTGAAATCTATCTGCAATGCCAGCATCTCCTTAGAATTTGGGGAAATTATAGCTCAAAGGAGGCCTGAGAGAGGAGGGCAATGGCAGAATCTTTTCACCTGTGTATACCAGTACTAATTGTAGAGAGAACTCCAGTTAAAAGTTAAACAGAGCATTTTAGTTGGAATTCACAAACACACAAGAAATCAGACACTGTTGGAAAGTGAGGAAAGAAGTGCTGGATGCAGAGAGATTGGGTGGAAAGGGTGATAGTTGCCATTCCTGAAGCAGAAGGTTAAAGTGGAGGGGCTCAGACAGCACTTCTGAAGGTATTGCATCCAAGTACTATAAATTCCTGGGGTTGGGGCTTGGGTTTTCGTACCCTATTTCCTGCTCTGAAGGTCCTGCCCCCACCCCAGGACCCAGACAGACCTCTTTCTGACAGCCCCACCAGGGAGACCTGAGAGGGGCAGGACTTTTGGGAGCCGGTGCAGGTGGAAAAGGGAAAGCTCGCCAATTAGGGCACAGCTGGCCAGGATGGGGAGGCCAGATCATCAGAGGTCAGGAGGGCAGAAAGCGGCTGCTGGCATCTTCCGACCCCATGGGTGAGGACGGCCTGGCTGACTCCTGCATTCTCTGCTCCTGTTCTTTGGATCTTGGACCTTTGCTTGGACTATAGATTCTGCTTGTGAACACTCTCTCTCCCTGGACTCTTGGTAAATTCAGACTTGGTAGCTCTGGACCACTCTTGGACAGCTTTATCAAATGCTGTTTGCTAGTTGCTGCTGATTACGCAGCTGTGAAGCTTTGCAAGGCTGCCAGCCCAGGACAGAGAAAGGGGCAATGGCTCGGGGTGTGTGCGCGAATATGACCCTGAGCCATCTGGTTGGCTACAAGGCATCACCCTATTGAGTAGGGTGGGAACTGTCCCTGTTGATTGGTAGAACTGTCTTGGTGCTCTCGTCTTTGCCTTTTGATTTTAAGGAGAATGAAGAGGGAAACTGGGGTGGCAATACAAGTTATTAAGGGCAGAGGGAGGTATGGTGATGACAGGATCTGTGCTCTTATGGAGGAAGGAGAGAGAGAGGTGCTTGTACCTATCTTGTCTTCCAGCCCCTGGCAGCCTTGAGAACTTGGAGAGTGAGACAGCCCACCCAGAAAACCTCACCTTACTCTTGTGTAATGCCAGCTCAGTTAAAAGTAAAGCACCTGTAACTTATGATCTCCTCAGGGAGGTGGATGCTGATCTGGCATGCTTCACAGAAACTTGGCTGGGGGACGACAGTGGCCCGTCCTGCATTCAGGCTCTTCCAGCTGGGTCCTGTGTCGGTGAGCAGCTGAGGGAACATGGTGGGGTAGCTGTGGTCTATAAAGACCATCTTAACCTGACCACAGTACTTGTTAAGGACTTAAGCCACATCGAGTATGTACATCTGAGTCTGAAAGCCAGGGATAGACTGGGGATTCTGTCAGAATATTGTCAGCCCTGCTGCCCATCAGACTTCCTGGCCAAGCTCACTGAACTGGTCATGGGCTGTCACTGGAGTCTCCAAGACTTTTGCTTCTGGGCAACTTCAGCATAGCTTTGGGGGCCATTTTGTCAGGTGCAGCTTG